>VZSZ01004472.1:223288-247021 GCA_013398815.1 Ibidorhyncha struthersii | reverse complement strand
CAGGAACGGCTCGCCCCGCGCCTGGGGAAGAGGTAAGAGCCGCCGTCCCCTCACCTTCGAACAGCGCTCTGGCCTCCTCCCGGCTGCTGCTGAGCGCCATGTCACCCCCAGGAGGGAAAGAAAGGCGAGTGTGGTGGCTGCTAGTGCAGTTGCACCGCCATTCCCGCTTCTCGGGTCTTCGCACTTGCAGGCTGTCGCTTTCCAGCAGGTTAGGCTTCTCCATTACCTTCCTTCATATGGCAGTGAATACGGTGTAATGAGCCCCAGTGATAAAATCTAGGCCTTCTTGCTCAAAGAGCACCAGCCCACCCCACTTGAAATGAAAGGGAAGCACTTAATGTTTATTCATTGATTCTGCTAGAACTATGTGCTTTTCAAGCAGAAAATACAAGATACTCCCAATCAACTGAATCATCAATCCATGGGCAAAGAGCTGAGGAGATAAAAAATGCTAATCAACCATAGCTGGTAGTAGCATGTTAATGGAAGTGGAGTTTATTTTCTCCCATAAAGCATTCTCGGTTAACCCCAACCTGCTATCTCTTTAGCAATTAGCAGTGTCATGCTTGTAAAGCACAGATGAGGAGTTCAGATCAGTCCAATACACAATTACTATCCTCAGAACAATTCTCATGGAATGCCTCAGACTGCTAAACACATAATATGCCTGACAAACAAAAAGGAAATAAATTAAAGGGTGAGCAATATAACACTTCATACCCTCTGGCCAAATGCATGCAAGCCATCTACGTGTCTCACAGAGGCATATCACTACCATAATTTTGTTCTACTTTAATCCCTCTGCATACAGCCATTCAATGGAATTGTTTTCTCACCAAAAACTTAGAGTTTTTACCTGAGGGATATCATAACTGGCTGTTTTGCAAGAAGGCCATCTTATGAAAGCATGCAAAAAAAAGGAGTTAGGAGCAATGGGAAACATCTGTATGAGTTAAGGTGATGGGACATGGTCTCATGCTCTGTGCCTTCTCGAGTATTGGTATGTATCCTGGATGCCACATGACTTGTGCCCAATTAAGATATATCTAGAGGAGCAGAAACTCAGCAAAACTCAGGTTGCTGCTCCAGGCAGTTGTGGTGCCAGACTCCTGAGCAGGAGGATTGCCTGTCCTGTGTTCCCAATGTGCTCCTGCTTCTAGTGTCCAAACAAGAAATATTTGGGTATGGATAGTGAGAAACACTATATACAAACCAAATCAATAATTTTTATCCCAATCCCCAGGAAGGTATAAGACATGGACCATGACCTTCTACTTGGCAGGTTCAGTGCAAGTATCAGAGTTACAAATTCTCCAAAAAGTATCTTCAGCAGTTTGTGTACATCAGCCTCACATCAGTGAGCCTCTACAGCATTGTCATAAGAGATCATGCCTAATAGTATCCCACATGATAGTATGGACATTTGTTATTGAGTTTACCACCTCTTTTCCCAAGTCTTTTACCATCTTTGCCCAGATCTTTATGAGAAGGTACCAAGGAAGAGGCATGAAGGAGAGTAAAGAGGAGACTCCAATTTGCAAAAGGCAGGCAAGTGGAAAATGGGTGAGAAGACCATAGTTAGAAAGGTGAGGGGAAGCCATGAGAAGCCCTAGTTGAAGGGGACAGCAGAGAGTTACAGGATCAATACAAAGATGTGTGTCTGTAACAACGTATGTACACTGGGAGCAAGGACTTATGGGCAATTGATACATTGATATAGGATTCAAAATGATGCGAGAGTAACCTATGAACAGCAGAGTTAAGGACAAATAAGGAGGATTTTTTTAACTACTTCGTGAAACTTGCAGAAACTTAGGGGAAAAGGAAGTTTAGTAATATCTTCAGTCTGCTATGAGATTGGAATAATAGAATGGTTGTATGAACGTAGGAAAGGCAGAAGAGCTCGATAACTATTTCTGGTCTGTATTTGGGGAAGAGCCAGATGATATACAAATATCATATGATGATGATGAAATGCATTCCATTACAACAGGCACTGAGGAGGATGTTAAACATAAGCTAATAAAGTTGGGCATCAGCAGGTCTAGGTAACTTGCATCCAAAATTTTTAAAAGCACTGGCACAGAGTATCTTTAGACCATTAATGTTGATTTTCAATAAATCTTGGAACACTGTTAAAATTTCAGAGGGCTGGATGAAACATTGTACCAATATTTTAAAAGGGTAAACAGGGTGACCAGGGTAATTATGACCTGCCAGCCTGACAAGAATTCTGGGTAATATAATGGGACATTATCTACATTACTTGATTAAAAAAGAATTAAAGGATGGAAACAAAATAAATGCAAATTAATGTAGAAAATAAATCTTGCCAAAATAATTTGATTTTTTAATGGCATTATGAGTTTGGTTGATCAAGGTAAGTAGGTCTGGAAAGTATTTGTTTTGGTAACTTGCAGCATTTTTAATTAAGAAGCCAGAATGATACAGACTCATCACAGCACGTATTAGATTCTTCAAACTCTGGCTAACTGACAGTTACAAAGTGGGGAAATAAGAAATCATCATCAAAGAATGTGTTTCTGGGTCCTACAACAATTAGTTCTACACTACATTGTATTGATATTAATGGCTCTAAGGAAAGCATCGCTTATAAAATTTGCAAGTGCTGTAAGCAACAGGGAATGATAAATAACAAGTCATGATGTAAAATATCTGAGGCAGCTTGATAACAAGTAATATGCACTTCTGTACAGCCAAATGTAAAAACATGCACCAAAGAATAGAGACTGTGATTACAGGGTGAGAGAATTTGTGCTCTAACAAGTTTATGCTCAAAAATCTTGGGAGTCATCACATAGAATCAGAAGAAAATGAGCAGGTGGTGTGGTGCTGTGGCCAACAGGCTAATGCAATCCTCGGCTTTATAAACAAGAATACAGAAAGATGTCTTTATTTTTATTTGGTACTAGTCCAACTGCTCCTGAAGTCTGATACCCAAATTCCTTAATTCCTTAATAGAAGCTGAAAAATAGATGGTTCAGAGAAGACCTATAAGAACAATTTAGACTGAAATTGAAATGTTCAATCTGTTTCAGTGTCAAAAAAGAAGGTGAAGGGGTGACTCAATCATAGGTTTTAAGTACTTCCAAAATTCAGTGACTGTATGCTAAAGGCAGATGTATTCAGCTTCCTGGTGAGCTCTTCTTCCAGTGAAGGTGATTAGTCACTGAGACATTTTAGGGAGGCACAAGTTACATTTCCCAGCACTGGAATGTCAGAATCAAACTCAGGTGCTTTTAAAAACCATATTTTAACACAAGCAGGAATTCAGTCCTGTAAGTCTGTTACCCATGAGATACAACTACATGATCACAGCTGTGGATTCTGGTTACTAGTTATGCAAAAGTCAGTTTCCTTGAGCACTAAAGTAACAACCTGTCACCCCTTTCAGCATCATCTGACACAGATCATGTGTTCTTGAGCACATGATGGGAGCAGCCGTGTGGATGATAATGTTTACATGAGTTGAAGGGATGGGTGGACTTGTTCACAGAAGGCAAATCTTTTGAAGCATATTGCATACAAAGATAACATTTCTCACTCAAGAATTCTGAGACATACGTTGCTGGAAGCTGGGAGGTTACTCCTGACAAGTGTGACTATATGATTATGCTGCTATTAAACTCTTTCTCTGGCATCTGCTTCTGGCCACTGTCACAGGCAGGATACTGATCTTTCTCATGCCAAGCAGTTTCTCAGGTCCATACCAAAGCTGACCCACCCCTGGTCTCTGAATAGTGTAGTGGGAGTTCTGGTGGGAGAAGAGAATAGCTGCTTGATGATAAGTGGGCATAGGTACAGGAGAGGACAAGAACGGGGGGAGAGAAGAACAGGAACACTAGGTATTATAAAGTCAAAGGCAGACTTGGGATAGGGGATCGTCCATGACGCTCTGAACCTCTCCAGAATCTGGCATTCAGGAGCCTGTTGCTCTAATCTGTTAGCGTCATATAATTAGGAAACTTCACAGCAAAATGTTCATTACTCTTCTAATGTAGTTCCTGATACAAATACTCAGTGTTCTACTGATATGCAAGATCTTGAGTAGAAAAGGCCTGTGCTGTGAACCTAAGCATCCAAACCTCTTGGGTGACTGAAGCTTTTATTCATAGTTCCATGGAATAAAATGCTGGCTTTTTCCATACAGTAGCTAGTAACTACTTGCATACCACACTCTGACAGAAACAATACTCTAAATGATAGTTACTACTACCACTGCTAATAGAGTGCCAGTTACTGTTGTAAAAAAATTACTCTCTGATTACGCCCTTAGAAGGATATCAAGATACCTGCAATGAAGGTTACAATGCTGTCATTTTGCCCTCCAGTGGCTGAGTGACCAGTCCAGCTGCTGTGGCAGCTGTCTTGAATACATCTTAACTATCTCATCAGCCTTGAATCTTTGATTTTTCTAAATTTCGTGCAGGCTTCCTCCATTATACTCAAATACTACCTGTGCTTGGCTAAACATCCTCAGAATCCTATCTTAAGTTTAACTTGGTATTTAGTGAGTCATACAATAAGACCACTAATACATGGGCACTTAATTAATATATGATGCATTTTCCATCAGATATGACTTGATCTCTAGAAAAGAAAAAGACGTGCTAGGTCACCATCTCAATGCATGGGTCAATTAAGAGTCATTCCATGCTGAATACCTATTCTTATTTTGTCCAGTTTAAATTTTAAACGTGCCGTGTATTCTTAGGAGTAAAAAAGATGGCATTTTAATCCTTTTCAATAGTACACTCACATAGGTTATGCATTTAAAAGTGAACATAAGTGCTTTACTGTCTATGCTGGCTACATCTTGAAACATCCATCACTTTTCTCTCCATATTCCAGACACTGGCCCAGAGGCTCTAAAAGATCTGTGTCTGTATCTGTGCTAAACCTCTGTGTAAGCTTGAGCAAGAGCTTTGGACTTTAATTACATCTTGATTTTTTTTTTTCTTTTTCTCTCCCTCTGGCACCCATTTTAGCTTATTAGCCCGAGCTTCATAAGGAAACAACACTTATTCAATTAAACTGTTTGTCTTTCTCTTCCCCTCCCTCCTTCCCGTATCTTTGGGATCTCTTGGCCAATTTCTGCCACAGCTGAAAAAGGGGTAAATCTCAAAGGAAATTAAGTTCTTACAAGTTTTGTGGCAACCCATGGCCAGACACAGAGGGGGCGAGCCAAAGCAAGTCCAACTCAGCTGCTACATATTCAGTGTGGCAGCAGCCAGTTTGTTAACCAGCATGCATGTAACCAGCAGCTTCGGCTGCTCAGACAGTATGCATGCACAGTCGTGTTACTCCCAGCATAAGCTATTTTGGCCCAGGAGCATTGCAGGGAATGTGGAGGAAGCTGAGGTCATTGTGGCTGGGGGGTCATCATGGACGTGGCAGCGCTAGTGTTACTGCAAGGAAGAGATCAGAGGGTGAAGACATAAATCCATGTGCAAACAAGAGCTATTTTTCCAATGCTCACAGGACAACTTTTCAAAGGTTGTTATTTGGACTCGGTATTTCAGACTGAGATGGGACACTTGGGTAATGTGAAAGTATCTACTAAGCAAGAAGTCAAATTACAGGATTTAGTAGTCCCTGTTAACAAGAAGATAATAAACATTTGGATCATTTCATTCTTATTGTTTATTTTGCAATTCATCTGTATTTGGAAGCACTGGAAATACTTAAGTACCTTTCTGATTACATTCCTGGTCTGGCCAGAAGCTGGAAATGCCTTTAGTGAATACCCATGGGGTTCGAGTATTTGTGAGGGTGTTCCAGATGAACATGTCTGTACTCAGTAACAAAAAACCCGCCAGGATTCAGAATCGGGAGAAACAGGTTCTTGTTCAACTCTAGCTGACTTCCCGAGTGACATTTAACCCGTTTGATCCTCTCTCATTGCGTGTATGGTAGAAGTAGTTATATTTAAAGCATGAGTAAGTATTGCATGAGACCTTATGAAGGTTTGTGAAACCACTTTGAGTCTCTCCTATGAAAAGTGTTATTATGATGATTACATGCGTAACTATCATTTGGAAGATATGAAATCATCACCTAAATATGTGCTTTCTGGTTCACTGAAACAAAAGACCTTTGAGAGTCAAAAATGAGTAAGAGTTTGAAAAATTAGCTCCATCTACAGAACTTCATCTTCCTAAAATGCTGAGAAATATGCATGTTCCATTTGAAGATCTAAAAGTACTTTACAATTAGTTGCAACCTGTTGGACTCCCTGTGATGATTAAGCAACCTGCTCCATATTGCTCAAAAAATTAGTTTAAGAGTTTGGACTAAAATCATAGAACTCCTGATTTTACATCCTATCCCATGTATATTGGAATATCACTTAGCTGTGATATTATTTAGTTTCCTCAATCATATACAACCTTCCATCTCTCGAAGATGACAGTACTGCAGGAATAATGTTGGAGCTGTGATGGAGGATGGTGGAAGGCAGGAGAATTGAGACTCTGACTGTTTGGATAAAAGTTATAATTCATGTCTGTTTGGTTTAAAAAATCTGCCTTAATTATAATATATTGATGAGGGTGGAGGGACCAGCATATCTCAAAGCTTCTAGAAAGAAGTTTGTGAGTTGTTGATAGCCGTTTCTAAAAAGCCATATGCACTTTTCCATACATGCCACCAACATAGCTACACTTCATGGGCAATGGGAAGCACAATGGTGAACAACAGGTGATTTTTAAACTGAGATTCTCCAAATCTAGACCAGATATGGACCTACAAGAGAGCTTACAAGCTCATAAAGTAGGTCTACATAAATAACAGTCTCAGGCATTTGTGTGGGCTTCAGTGAACATACTCAGTGCTTGATGCACTCACTCGTAGAGGCAAGACTTACTCAATATGCTGGCTGAGAACAAACTGCATCAGACACTTCAGAAAGGAATTCCACCAGCAAACAGTAGCACAGAGGATGTTTTGTGGAAGATTTTTGAATGACTGTTTTTGTGAACAGAAACCCACTCCCTCGAATGTCAACACTTCAGATACAAAGAAAATTCTAAGAACAAAACAATTTTAGAGAAATCAAAACACTACAATTCAAACTTGACTCGATTTTAATTATATATGGTACAAAATAAAACTATTTCAAACTGAAAAATCATATCAACATAGTTATTATTAAATAACCCATTATTAAGGATATTGAAGTGATATCTTTTGATATGAGAGTCTCTTCTTTTGTTTCTTCCAATGTAACTATATTCTATGACCAAAAAAGCTGTCAGATTTTTTTACAGATTTGGTATACAAATTAAATAAATCAGTTCATTGTTGTACTTATCTAATATAACTGGACACACATTTAGTACAGAAAAAAAAATCTAATCCTTTTTAAATCCTGTTTTAATCTGTGATGTCTTGCAACAGAGAGTCCCATGCACTAATTGTGGTACTTTAGAAGTATTTTCTTTCATCAAATGTAAATGCTCTACTGCACGATTTAACTGAATACCCTTTTGTTGTTCTCATATAGGAACAATCAATTTTACTTTCTCTGTACAATCCTCTATTCTGTTTATTTCCGTTATGTTCCTTCTGATTCATCTTTGTTCTGCAAAAATTATGACATTTTCAATTTCTCTTTAAATCACAAGTTTCTCTGCATCTTTATATGGTGTAATTTTTCAGCTTCTGGATCCTCGGTTTCTTCCTTACGGACAGGCTGAGGGCCATGGTCAGAGCTGAGAGGGCCATGTCACCCAGTTAGAGAAGCACTGTCATAGCCTTGGTGTTACTGCCCTCTCTTTTGGGGGAATAACAGTTATAGAATAACAAGCAGAGCTATCCACATGTAAACTAGACCAGCAGAAAAATCAGTATTTCTTCTTGGATGGTCAAACTTAAAAGTTAACTCGACCTTCTGGAACAGCCCTAGACAGCATTAACTTGCTTTTGTCAAAAACATTTAACATTCTGGAAATTCACCTTAAATATAAGAAAAAAATCTGTACTGTGGGGTGGCCAAACACTGTCACAGGTTGCCCATAGAGGTTGTGGAGGCTCTACCCTTGGAGATATTCAAAAGCCTACTGGACATGGTACTGGGCAACCTGCTCTAGCTGACCCTGCTTGAGCAGAGGGATAGAAACCTCAGGAGATTCCTTCCCACCACCACCATTCTCTGATTATGTGAAAGGCACCTAAATATAAATCAAAGACCAAGGTGGGAACACAGACAAAGTAAACAGACTAAGGTCAGATACTACTACTTCTGACTTCTTGTATAGCATATGCTGTAAGAGCAGCACCAAACAGTGACGCAACCCGTCTCCATGTGCCTTACAGACATTAGTGTGGAGCACTGGGGCCCTGAGAGGGAGTGCTGCAACATAATTTTTTTCTCATTACCTTCCTCCCTCACCAATTTCTCCAGATTTGCAAGTCTGTGAACCGGAGGGAGATGAGAGAAGGATGCCAGTCTCTGCAGCAGAAGGGAGGACACAGAGGGAAGGAGCCCACTGAGTCCTGGGGTATAGGAAGGCAGAGGATAAGGCACAGTAGGAGCAATGAGAGCACACATCTTGCATGAAGCTTGTCATTTCTGGCTGAGGTAGGAAATACA
This sequence comes from Ibidorhyncha struthersii, assembly GCA_013398815.1. Classification (NCBI taxonomy): domain Eukaryota; kingdom Metazoa; phylum Chordata; class Aves; order Charadriiformes; family Charadriidae; genus Ibidorhyncha; species Ibidorhyncha struthersii. The sequence goes on along the minus strand of VZSZ01004472.1, from coordinate 238,407 downwards.
TTTCAGAAAAAGTCTTCAGTTCAAGTGTAGAGTTGTCAACATGTCCATGAACACAGTGTTACATATTTCCAATATGGTTGGGTTTCTTGTTTAAGGGTTCTTTTTGAGGATGTAAGTAAACAGAAGTATAAACCTTTATCTAGAATACATTTTTTTCTTTCAATGTTTATGTGAAGGGTTTGATCTGATAGGTATATATGAATTTATCCTTTAAGTCTTTCTGAATTCAAAGGAAGAGCTGGGTTTTCTTTAGAAAGGAAAAGAACTGAAACTTACTTCAAAGGAAGTGGTAGATGTAGTTGGCTCATTGTTATCTTAAGCATTTCCCTTCTTTGTTGTGCTGGAGATAAATTGATAGCTGCTGTGCATGGACATACATGACTCTCAAGCTCTGGTTCATGATTTTTTGTAATTAAATCATTCAATGCATGATAGAGTCAAACTCAAGCAAAAGGGATTTTATTCTTGAAGGAATCTGGCAGGCGCCACTTTTGCAACACTGTCTTGGGTGCATGCTGTTGGCATGCTGATCTTTTCCACCCTACTTCTCCTTAATGACAGCGGGTGTGGTGGGCATCAAAACCATCATCTTTTGTGCATACAATTTTTTTAAGCTAAGCCTTTTAAAGAAGAAAGGCTCACACATCCGTGCTGCAGATGCAGGTACACCTTCCTTTCCCCTTAAACAATTTAGGAATACGTTGCTCAAGTTCAACCACACTTGAATGATTCAGCTGGTGACTGCTATAGGAGAAAGTCACAGATGTACTGCCACTACTGAGGGCACAGCAGAGGGAAGGCAGCCACTGTAGTAGCTTTTAGCAGCAGGTGGCTTGTTAGTCAGCCACATGTAGGTCTAGACTTCTTTGTATGGTTATTTCTCCACTGTCAGAACTGCCACAGGGAATACAGTACCCATATCTCAGGGGAAAGGTGTGATAGAGGGCAGGTAGAGGAGATGGTTAAAAAACACAGGCTCCTCCTGCTTTTGTTAGTTCTTTGAGCAGTGAAACCGTTCACACACAGAGAGATTTGTTTAAGTACACCCTAAAGTATTCAAGGCATTAATGAAAATCCAAAGCATCTTGTTCATTTCAATTGCTTCTCCACCCACATTCTTCATTGAATTAAAGGATATCCTACACACGCTTTTGTTTCACTTATTCCCCAAAGATCATTTCATCACACACCAAGCAAGGATCTTCAGCATATTCATAGTAACGTCTCAGTCACGGCATTCAGCATTATGATGTTCCTGGCACAAGGCATGTTATTAAGGGATTGAAGAGATGAATAGACGGCAGATTTCCCTGGGGCAGTACATCAGAAAATGGACATCAAAAGAACCTGGCTCAAAATGCAGTGGGTATTACCGGCTGCTGGCAAATACTACTCATTTCTGAACAGTAACACTGTCAGGCTGTGTTAGGGACGTGTCCATCCTGGAATACCTCTGTAAAACTGTGTTTGCTTACCCAGTAAAAGCGCTCCCACTTCAACACCCACCCCTCTCGCTGAAGACAGCATAATCTTCATTAATCAAAAATATTTTGGGCCAAATACAAATACACTCTTCCTCAAATCATTAGCAATATCCCAGAGCAAACACGGCACAGGCTCTGTAGCCATGAAAATTACCTTTGTTTTCTCCAGTAATTTTTCACAAACCCAACTGGATTGCCCGAAAATCCCTGCAAATCTCTCAACGCATTAATATCTCTTACAGGACGCGTAGGTTGTCACATATTGCATGTCATCTTCACAGACATCAACAGGATGACAGGCCGCAGTCTGTGACAGGAAATTTTTTTAAATTTCTATTTCCTCTTTCACCAGGAACTGGATGGAATTTATTTTCTTTCAAGCTATGTTGAACCACAAGCAACAATTCTTGAGTAGGCATTGAGGAAGAAGCACATATACTGACATGATGTCACCACCTGAATTATTATGCTGGGATATAAAAATAGTTGGAAAAGTAGCATGGCCAAAATTACCATATCATTTAATTATAACCTACTTTCATGACAGGCCATCAGTTAATTAAGAGTGCCAAAATGCTGAATTGCCTCCAACTTCTACATGCTTTGCAAATGACATGGAAGTCATCTTTTTAAATAGGAACAGCTTAACTGAAAATGTAAAACCCATAGTGAAACGCTTTGAAAAATGAGGCAGTCAGCTGAACTGACATGAAATTCCTCACGCCATAAATTCACTGGGGAAGACAGTTATAACCCATTTAATTTGCTCTCTGAAGTTCATATTCACATGATGATTTTTTTTGTGTGTTCAAAACTATTTTTCTGAAATAGATATTTTAAAGAGTTATTAAAAAGGAGCCTTAAGTGACTGTGGTCTGTGCAGCTATGTACATGGCCTGGCTCCAGCACTGGCACATTCCCTCCAGACTGCTAGAATACAGGCAAATGTAAAAGCAGGAAAAGGCTTAGAGAAAGGGTTGGGTTTTTTTTTTTCCTTCAGAAATAACTCACCTTCACTGATTCACAAGTAACACATATGACACTATAGAAAACCTCTGTAGATGGAACGATGTTTGAATAAACTTGGAAAATGACAGAATTGTTTTACCCATTTGTTATACCTGGCAGCAGAGCCCCTATTCTCTTTATAGGACAGTCTTTTTAAATAGATGACTTTGTATAAATTATATAAGATAACAGTTTAATATAAATTGTAGCAAAGCAAAAGAATACAGTAGAAAATAGACTGGATAGAAAACTCATGCCTGAACCAACCATTAAAGAGTAAGAGCAGCACCCAAATGCACAGTTAAGCTGAACATCTTGAAACCGAAAAGAAAATCGAGCAGTTGCTCTTCCTCATTCTCTCTTTGGTAACAAGGTGGTCCTTTTGTTGGGCAGTTAGAAAGAGAAGTTTTGGGGGTTTGTTTTTTTCCCCCCAGGGAAAATGAGTGCTTAACACTGAAAAAAAAACTGATGAGCAAACATCTCCCCCTACAGTTTGCAAAAAGCTGAGCACCATAATGCAGAAAATCTTGTCTCTTGGCTGAATAATGGAACCAAGATAAAACAAAGCCAGAACTTGATGTGGTATGGCAACATGGAAATGCATACCTGGGGGAAGAGTGCTTGAGTGAAAAAGGATAAGGCTACAGAAAGCAACCTGGGCATTCAGCAGAACTGTGTCAGGCTCATAGCTTCATGACTGTGGCAGTGTCCAGGTCATTAACGGATTAGGGGTTGGGGAAGAAGAGACTGAATTTCAAGACAATTTAGGCATGGGACTAAGGGGAGTCTGTTAAACAGGCAAAGAACTTCAAATACTAGTAAGAAATGAACGAGCTTCTTAAGCTGAGTTCAAAGTGCTTTTTATTACTAAAGACTTTGATCAAGAAAATATTTGAGCTTGGTAAAAGTGCCATTTACTATAACAGGCCATGAAAATGAAAGCCGACCCATAAAAAAGAATGGTTCACTCTGTCAGAATGAGAAATATCTCCAAGCAATTTTCACGAAATGGTGATTATTCAAGAATTTTATATCTATTTCAAAGGGAGTATATATTGGATGGATCCTGTTAGCAGTATCCTCTCATGCTAGGACACTATTTTTCTGTTTCTGTAAAGATGCCTCGAGCCCTGTAGATGCATTTTACTGCCATTTACAATTACTGAAAATCAGTTGTCATTAATTTGACTGTACCTTAAATGATAAGCTGTACAGGGAAAGGGACATCTTTTGCTCTCTGTTTTTACAAGAAACAGTATAACAAGGAGTTAGTATCCAGCAAGGCCCATTACACAGTATGATGACCCAACATTAGTTGTGGATTGTGTTCTCCCCTAAGCACTTACCTTCAGCGTTTAACAGACAATCCAAGTATTAGCCCAACTGGCTGGAATGGCATTGGGTACACCCATTTCCACTAATGGTGGAAAATATCCTATTGGTGGCAGCTGCACTGGCTCAGCAAATGCTTCGGATATCAGCCTGTGCTAGCCTCCTTATTCATGAAAACATACCTAGAATTCCCATTTGCCAGGTGTGGTATTGAACAAGAACTGGATGACTCTGGAACCGCACAGGCATCGAAATATAGACACTAAATCACAGAAACATTGAGTGAAAGAAACAGTAACATCACTGTTATGTAAAGATCTCCTTGCTGAATACAAGTCACTAACTACTCCAGGCAGGTTGTACCCTCTTGCCCATCAGTTCGTTTCTCTTTCACTAGTACATATGAAGAAAAGAAAAAGCCAGACACATGCTCATCTTGATCATTTTATTAAGTCAGCAGCAATTGCAAACAGGGAATCATTTAGTTTTACTGTCACAGACAAACCCCACTACTAAATCTGCTGGAAGCGTACACGCGTAGAGAGAACAATGTGATAAGTACACACGCTCCTTCTGCTTCTCCTATGAACTTGATGGCTCTGCTTGAACCTTCCTGTTCCCCTAGCAGTGTTTTGACTTCACAGCAGCATGGCAACTTCCTGCTCAAGCAAAAGGACATTTCTTCACTGGGTGTAATTAAGCCTATAAAAAAATCTCAGGCTTATTTATGCCTTGCTAAAGCACATGATTGAGATTTTTGTGGAGTGGTGTGAGTCAGATCACTTCAGAAGCTCTGACCAGCTATTTCCTCAACATCTCAATGAGAGATGTCTGTAAGTTGTTCAGGTTTGTAACTCAGAAGTCAGTCAGCTGAATGTTTTGAGTGTGCTAAAACAGGTGGGTACTGCATTTCAAACTGCCAGAACCCTTGCAAAACAATTTTGACTATGATACAGGATTAAGCACAACGTTAGCCAACAGAACAGGGCACAGTAAATAATAGTCCATACAGCAGGGAGCTGTTTTCTTGGGGGGCGGTAAGAAAAAAAGCTCTTTGGCATCTCTGACATCTGTCCTTTATCTTGCTTTACCAAACCAGAGAAACATTCTGAGTATAAAACCAAAACCTGCAAATATTTTTGCTTTAACAGGGTTACTTAACTATGGTAGGAACAACTGTTAAAGCTTGTTTTTATTGTGCAAGTAGACAATGCATGTAATACCTCCCACAGCAATTTTTCATGGGATTGCTTATGAGGGTTAGGCTAATTGAGGACAAGTATTTAATCACCTCTCTCTTATCTTGGCTTATCTAAGAGTTAACACAGAAGGGCAGAAATTGAACCAAGGCGCAACTCACACAGATTTTAAAACAAATTAATGTCTTGGCTGAGAAACTAATAAAAATAGTTTCTCACCATGTTTACTCAATGCAAGTGAAGTCTCATTCTGAATAGCTACCAGTTCATTTGTTCTTTCCTGACAAATACCAGCCATCCCAAACCATAATGAATCTGAGGGCCCAAGCAGTTTGAAAGTATTAGCATACTGTGATATCAGGCAGCCCAAACTCAACAGCTCTGTTTCTCAGATAATACTCACAACAGCTATAGAGAAAGGAAGATGAACAAAACTAGCACTCTCAAAGGAAGATGCACTTGGTATACATTCCTGATGATGGTACTGTGAGCCATCGAGGAAGTGGGCATACAAGACCTCTAAGCCTTTTATTGCAGCTTACTGCAATCTCATGGAGTGCTTGTGCAGATTAAAACCATAAAAAGTGCATGCATTTTTCATGGAGAAGTTTCCATCAGTTAAGATGCTAATGATGTGTCTCTGCTTGTTCCAAAAGAACAAGCAATCTTGTTCAAAAAAGTCACCAAGTTCTCAGTGACCCAGACTGCACTATAAAAATCCTCTATAATTTAACAAAATCATCAGGATAGCACTAGAAACAATAGCTAGATTATCCCTTCACATTTGACTGTAGCCTTTAAAAGAAAAAGAGTGGATGGAACATTTTTATGGAAAACCCATTTCAAGGTTCTCAGGAGAACTGAGCTGGAAAAAATCACCATGTAATGGGATAAACTATTACAATTTCAGGGCCGGAAGTGGCCAACGTGATTTCTTAGTGCACGCTGCCAATGAAAGCAACTCTGCCATTCAAAGGGCAGTAGAAGAGATAGAGGTAATAATATCCCTGTGTTCAAAAGTTAATAATTTACAACAGCACAGAAATTACGCGGCTGAAAGAAAAGTAATGTAGAAAAGACTAGAAAACGTAACACATTCCTTGGTTTTCAGAAAAGTGGTATCACTTTTGTGTCAAAATAGAAATCTCAGCAAAATACCCAAGTATCCATCAACAGATTATAAGAAAACCTGATGTCTTTCAGTCAAGCTGAGGAGGCAGGCTGTGGAAAACTTCAGACAGACCAGGAAAGTCCTTATTCAAAGCAAAAATTATTTTAGGCCCTATTTGCTTTCATTCAGAAACATGCACAAATGCAAGCTATCACTAATTACAACTGCCAATCACACAGAGCAGACCCCAGTCTTCAGCAATAGAGCAAATGTTTCGAAATGAAGAGAAGAAACTTTAGTTGCATCATTACTCCCTGGAGACTGTACAAATGCTGCAAGCAAGTTACAGCTATTTTCAATTAGACACCATGTGTCAGAAACCACTTGAAACCAGAATGTCACAAAAATGGCAATTCCTTATTAAAGATCTCAGTAAATAACTTTAAAAAAGGGATATTCAGTGAAGAAGAACCTGCAGCATGAATCAAGACTTCAACAGCTTGCCCCAAAAAAATCACTGTTCATCTAGAGACATGCAAAATAGGCTCAAGGGGAAGGCTATGTTTGGAGAAGAGTGGGGTAGCTGGGTCAGAGGGTGGCTGCAGTAACAGCACACTGGGGTCACATGCTGCAGCTTATCAGCCCATAGTGCAAGCAATGCCTATGCCTCACAAGGAGTAGTGAAGTGTACTGAACCTCTATTTCACAATTAAAAGTTTAAAGACAAACAGCAAGTTACAGTATCTGACCAGATTGGTCGCCCAAGGCATCAGTATGGCAAATCCTTCCCTTCTTCCCAAACTTAATATGATCCTGGCAGCAGCACCACAAGTTCCCCCACACTGTCTTGCCAAGACAAGCCTCAGAAGCAGAGCAAGCAGCAGCAGGGTTCAGTCTGCAAGGACCATTTGCGTGATGGTCATCTCTACCAAGCCTACCCAGAAGTACTGCACGCAAATGCTTTCCTTTTGAAGGGAGGTTACCATTTATTTGACAGAAATTTAAGGCTAGCTAGCAGGTGGTAAGGCAAAGACAACCAACACAGGCCCCAAAGCTGCAACGTCCTCTGCAGGCACCCGCTCACGCAGAATGAACCGTGGGACCTGCAGGTTCAAACGCTGCCGCCACAACACAGGACACAGTTTCACAAGCTGGCTATGCCAACCAAAGCAGGCTGTCAGGAAGAGGAATGGTCGAGCTTTTAGCATGTGCCAGTACTACTATGCACAACTGCCTGGTCAGACTTCACACTAAAGCGAGCTGAAAACCATCTGAAAACTAACTTGAAAAAAAAGTCATCTGCAACCAGTTGAGCTCAGACATCAGCTACTACTGCTGGTGCTTGGGAAAGCAAAGGAAGGGGAAGACTTTCTCCCTTGGTGGCAGGGAAATCTTAGATTGGTGAAGGCCTTTTAGGGAACTTGTCTTCTGTACAAAGGTCTGGTATCTTGCTGACAATCTGTTGAAATTTTAAGTCTTCACTTACCTACATCTGGCAATGATTTGCATTGATTGGAAATATCCAGCTTCACACATGGCCTCAAAATCAGATCTGATGTTCTCAAAATGTAGTTTGCGCCACATTTCCCAATGTCTGTAGAAAGCCGGTCACATGGCACTGGCTCTTCTTTGTCAGCTAAGTTGCATTAGACAGAATCTAAAAATATATTGAATACTTTCTAATATTACTTTTTGACATAAGCAGTTACTATAGCTGCCACAAGGATGTTGCAAGAAAGGGCAAGAGGTCACATAACTCCTTTTATTCAGCTCGGATATATGCACTGAAAAGGTCAAAAGGCCTTGGAATATAATTTTTTCTTTAAATGCTTGCCTTAGCATTGATACTTTATCAAAAATATCAGAAACAACTTCAAGAACTCCAATGAGCAGATACTCTCCTTTTACTCCATGGAAGCAACTAGTTTAGCATAGTTACGAAATCCATGTGCAATGCAAAGTTCAAGGAAATGCCACCTAATATTTGAGAATCTGACAGGTACCAAGTTGCCAAGAAAAAATTGCATCTGAGCAAGCTGTTGTTTAGTGAGAGGGTGTTTAATGGTACTGACAGCCCACCAAATTGTATGTGTTTATCGCGTGGAAGTGAAGTAGCTTTTTATACCATTTGCACAAATGTAGCTCTTTTCTCTCAAGAAGCATCCAGGTTTTGTGTTCATTAATTTACATACTATATAATTACAGCAGGTAGAGCTGTACTCCTGAAATAAAGGCAAACCAAGGCACTGGAAGATGTACTAGTTTGTTTTTTCTTGCCAAATACACAGTGCCAGAGTCTGAAACGAATGCCCAGTTCCCAAAAATCCTGCTCTAGATATAAGCCCAAGCTTCCACCCAAACATACCAAGACCAATTTTAGAATAAGTTTCTTCACTTGATCTGCATGGCTAGCTGAATCCTTGATTGACGCTGCAGCCCCATGTTTCTGCATAAATCCATGTTCTTCAGTGTCTGCAAAGTGGTCTTCGGGGGAGGGAAAAACGGGGGGGGAGGGAGGGGATAAAAGAATAAAAATTACTTGATGGGAAAGCAAACAGTTGAACGTGAATAACCATTCCCTGTACTTCTGCTGTCACTTCCATGAAGTTGCTCTGGCTAGTGTTGTAATGTCCTTCTGTTCTGCATCACTTCATTTGCCCAAGTACAAAACATGGATCATTTAATTAGTGTACCCTCGATCTCCAGAACAATCTGTCTGTTCACTCTGCTGAACAAACCAGCACTGTCTTAATAAAAGACTAATCTTAAGGGCCAGTGGAAGAATTCACTCACCCACCTTCACCTATGGGGCAGTTTGCTCAGCCCCTCTGTGCATCCCTACTGTCTGGAACAGTGCAGTCTGATTCCAGGGAAACTCAGGAGAATCCTTCCTGGGACACTCCTCAATAGAGGCATGAATCTCTTACATATAGCACTGATTTACTGTGCTGTTAAAACTTCCTCGGTTCCTTCCTGTTAACAGCAATACATTGGTCAATCAATACACTGCTCAGTAATTAAATCATCTGTAAGACCTCCAGTACTCATTTTGTACGCACCAAATCCAAAACATTTGTGAAGATCCTGGCAGAAGGGAGTTCATCGCAACCCCTAGCTCCCACAGAAGTTGACAAATACTAGTGAATTATCAACATATTTCAGTAGAGCTTCAGTAGCAGTTCTAAATTTATCCTTATTCTTGTGCACTCTTAAAATATTCCTACATAACAAAGATAAAAACAAAAACTCACCTGAACCCTATTTTTCCGCCCAAGGTCCATATTGTATTCTTTTAATGTTAACTCCTTCCACCCTACCAAGACTCTTAGCTGCAAACTTAGTTACCGAGTGCTGCACGAGAAATCCCTTACCAGCACTCAGTACCAAGTCTCCAGCATCACTGACTGTACTGTAATCTCTGCCACCCATTGTGTGTCAGCACTTGTTTTTTTTTTTTTTATAGAGCAAATGCACCACAACTGCAGGTTTTTACAGACTTGCTCTCCTGGGAGAAGCCATCCAGCTCCACGTTTCCTGTCCATAAACTTGGGAACTACACAAGTCTACTAGCAGTCAGGGCAGGAAGACTAGCATTTGCAGTCTTACACATTTGCCAAGTTCTTGATTCTTTCAGTCTTCACTGATTCAGCTTTGATTCTCTCGCACACAATCCAAGAGATGTTTCAACCTATGCTCTGCTCTATTTTCCTATTTTCAAATCATTGTCAATATCTGTAACATTCAGTATCTTTAGCACGTCAACAGTGTTTAAGTAGTGAGCAAGTAAGCTCAAGGGCTTCAGAAGTACAGTGGTTATCATGCTTCAAGCCAAGCAAAGAACATTTTAACGTTCACCTGTTCACCTTCATGCGGGGAGTTTTTATTGTAGCAATGCTCCCCAAAACTGCTCTTAGTAACTCTGCATTTCCATCAGCATGTACAAACACTGTTTGACTTACACCATGAATGAATATGAAGAAAAAAAAATAGCTTTTCCCACAACAGCCTTGATGGGTTACTTTTAATTAAAATCAGTTTAATGATGGATAAGCTCTAGTATTTCCAGCAGCAAATCATAAGTGGTTGACTGTTTTCAGATACAGTGAAAAAAGTGAAGATATAACTACATAAGCTAGCATATTTAGTTAGTTTACTGGTTGTCAAACATAGAAAAAAGTGAGGGTTTAACATGTAAATTGTCATGACCAAGAGCAAAAATTAAATGAGTATTTTGTAGGAATCAGAAAGTTCAACTATATAAACTTATGGAATCATTGCTTCCAATGCTTACTCTTAATCTCTCACAAAGTTAGTTTTGACATGCTTCCTACATCAGAAACCAACGAGCATGAATTTTCAGCATCTGATTAGTATTTGGGGGAGGGGATATCCCATACATAAACTCAGTACAGTTGCTATTTTGAAACATTCTTCACTCATTCCCGTTATGCAAATGGAAGAACACTGCAAATACCTGTTTCCTAGTATCCTTCATTTGCTCTTTGAGCTTGCAGAGGCAGCAAAAGTCAATCCAGTGTGCCTGTGCACACATTAATCAAGACATCTCTTCCTCATAAACAGAACAAACATCTGCAGCCGATTTATGATTAGCCATACAACAAACCAGTTTCATTCAACACCACAGGGAGAATAGTAGAGTGGGTATATGGGAGTGTGAAATCCTGAAGCTCTAACAGGATCCTCCCTAGTCCTGCATGTATCTTCCCCAGTCACTGTCAGCAAGGATTTGTGCTGTTTGAAACAGCTGCTGCACCCACCTGTCGTTCCTCAGCTAGTGCTGGTGGGTGGAGGAGACAACACACAAGAGGGAGCATTTCCTCTTTTGTACTGTTATTTTATTTTGTAGTAAGATCCATGTAGTATATAAAATATAACAGGAAAAACTGAACAAAGCCTGTAAAATAATAAATGGAGGAGTTCAGATGACAAACCACTACAGCTCTGCTTTTGTGGTTTTATGATGTCACCAGAACTCATGTACTATTTACCTTGTACTTTTACAGTTCTCTAGCATATGAACCTACATAAAAAGCTGATATGTTCCAATTAAGCCGTAGTTAAGTGAGAGATGTAGAGGAAAAATGGCTTTCTTAAGCCACAGCTGCCCTTGACACAGGTTACAATGATGTCTAACTATACCATAATGCACATTACATCAAGAACCTTGAAAGAGCCTCTGAGAAAACAGGTTCACATTAAGCATTTTAAAGAAAGGTCATAAATACTGCACTGTACCAACAGTACCTCCCAATGTCCTCCTTATGCCTGAGGAGCATTTGTGGTTCTTAAGAAGCTACTATGTAGATGACACCAAACCTAGAGGTAGGTTATAGGCAAAGGTAAGTTACAGGCAAAAAAAAAAAAAAAAAAAATCCCTTTAGAGCTAGTCATTGCACAAACCGCCCAGCAGGAGGCAAGGCAAAATGACAACTCCTCTTTCCTCCCACCTTGAACATTGCTCACACGGTGCATTTCATTTCTAGTGCCCTAAGAATGACAGTGGATCATCAGCTGCTAGTAAATGCAGTCATGCCAAGAGAACAGCTTGAAGTTATTCAAGCCAAAATCTGTTACTGTGCAGAACTGGTGCACTGGACTGTTACCAACAAGACCTCCAAGTTCAGGAAGTGATGGCAGAGAACCATCACATTGTTTTCCTTTTGACGTGGGAAATACACTACATAATCAACAGGAGAACACACTGCTAAGCCTACGTGGAAGGAGTCAAACATCAGCTTGTCTCAAAAGGTCAGAGAAACAAGAAAAAAGAAAGTTGAGAAAGGTTAAAAAAAGCACACTTCTCTGAGACCAAGTTTTCTTTTTTAGAAAGTTACTGTACCGAACAAGCTGGTAAAACAGCTCATCTTCGGTATCATCTGAGATCAACATAAAGTTGATAACAAGTGTCATGTGTTCATTTCAACGGGGATGAGAAACATCTGCATGTACAATAGTTAACAGCAAATTAAACCCAAGTTTTAATGGTGTAATGCCTTCAGGTCATGAAACGTGGACAAAATTTTAATCTTAACCACCTTCTCTGCACTATTTAGTGATAATCAAAAGTAACAACGCTGAAGATTCATTTTATTTCTACTTCCAAAGGAAAAGGGGAAAAGGTTAAATAAGTGTTCTCCAATTTGTTCTCCACTATATGTACACCCACACACATACACACACCGCACATGCACACACCCCTCAAACTGCACTGACATTTCTTTTTGACCAAAAGAGTAGATCCTGGGAGTAAGTGCAAAATGCAAAATCAACTGACAGAAAATGCTGAACAAACAGCATCATAAAAATACAAAATATTTATATTACTGAACTATTAACAGATGATGTTCTCTGTTTCTTTAAAACTTTGGAACCACATAGCTGATTTCTTAAATCTAGTCCATGCCAGCTTCCAGAACTATTAATGATTTAGTTAGCTTCATTCTTTGATGCTTCATCAAAGTTTTCTACGAGATCTGAAAGAGATTAAGATATTTAATACAGTAACACCCAGTAACATTACCTTCGTAAGTTTAATGAAAATGCATGTTATAGTAAAGGTTATGTAATTCTTAACTAGACTCACGTATACCATTTATTATGGGCAGATTTCAAAGGGCTTTTGAAAATAGGGTTTGTTTGAACATACACAAAGAACTAGAAATGCACGAACACTTAGAAGAATGGAAGTTCTAACATGAGGTGACCAAGATGTGATTTTCAGAGGTGCTCTACTAGCTGCAGTTGAGTCTTGAGCCAACAGCATTCTTTAAAGAATGCCTGAAGTTGGGCACCCATGAACTGCTGTGCTCCAGGAAACAGAAAATTTTGGAGAGCACTGAATTTTTATGCAAGATCAAAGAAAAAACAGTGCCAGAGCATTAGGAATTGAACTTCTGGGTCCACTAGTCTGTTGTTTTAGCTAAAACACCATACTGATGGATATAGAGTCTGGTGATTGATAGACAGTTATCAACTGACAAATTAAGGACTTACAGTATTTATTGAGAAACTTTCAGAGACTAACATAAGCTTTGTTTCTTCTGCTACAGAAATAAAAATCCCCCCCCTAGACTCTGATTTAAAGACAACCTGATGACTATGTCAGTCATGTAATTTTGCAGCCCTAAAACCCTATTTGGGCATTTAGATGACCTGTTCAACCTCCCTGAAAGTATTTTAACCTATTTTCACTTAAGAATTAAGCAATCTGCACAAGGTAAGCCTTTTTTCAAAAGCTGGAATCCAGAGTCATCAATGTTTTAATGCTACCTAGTATATGAGGCCTTCCTTAGTAATTGAGAAGTATAATCACATCAAGAGCTAAATATTTAAACACATTAATTGAAAGATCTATACATTAAATGGTATGTATGTGCCTACCTGGGACATCATCATCTTCTTCATCAATATCTTCAGATTTTGGTGCTTTACTATCCAACACTATAAAAAGAAATTTGGTGCTGAGTTCTTATTATACAGGATTAAGGACAACCACACAACAAAAGAAAACCCGTAACATACAGGTGATGAAAGAAAGCACTTCCCCAACTCCCAATAATACTGACAAACACACAAGTCACTGTGTATCAACACTCCTCAGCATGACCAAAAGGCCCACTTGTAAACATTCTTATACCAAAGTATTAGCACATGCAATTTTCAAGTGCTTATGGGTGTTAAGGCAGAGCTAGCAAAAGATCAAATGATACAGAAGAACCCCAGTGTTGACTAAATCTTCTAACATAAGTCATGTGTTTCAATGCAATGATAACGTGGTACCGATCAGGGACCAACATGTCATATGATTCAATTGCCAAGGGGCCCCAACTGTAGGAAAAAGTATTTCCTTATCAAGAGTCCTGCATCATAGTCTTCTGTAAGTCATGGAAGTCGGAAAATGCTACAAGTAATCGAGAGAAATGTAAGAACTTAAAAATAAAAGAAAGCATTTCTTCTCATTGGTCTGACTTCCTGTACTATCTAAAGAAAGCATAGTAAGTATCTCTTGGTACCAAGGTTCTATTAAAGAAATATGCTTATGATGATGCATCTTTCTAAATTTTGAAAGGTATTTACATGTTAGTAAAGAACTAAGAAAAATAAACCCTTTACATTCAATTAAACTCTAAACATGAAAGAAAGAAATTAAAATGTCCAATTACAGTCTTTTTAATGACCGTAACAGTCTAAACAGTATAAATATGGAAAACAAAATTTTTGAATGTCCAACTTCAGAGCTTGATATTAAGACCTAGTTTTTAGCAATATTGAACATGAAACATGAACTCTGATATGACTACTTGTAATGAAAAGTGTACCTGTTCTACAGTCTAAGAAAGCTTTTACGAACTCATATCAAAGTCAACAGACTGATTACTTGCATGCCTTAAAGTACTCTCATGTTCCAATTTCATAACATACCCTGTTGTAAGAATAAATTTCCATCTATTCTTAAATTACAAACTTGCTTAGGGACAGTAGTTGAGACCTCTACAAAACATACTACAGTGCTTCCCCAAGGAGAGTGTTATTCTAAAAGGGACTGTCCCCAGACTCCATTTCTTAACTGTAAGATTACAGTAACAGTTATACCACATATACACACACACCATGCTCCCATAGTTTTAAAATTAGTAGAAAATAAAAGAACCACATTAGAAACTGATTTTTTTTTGTTACTTTGAAGCAAATCTTTGATTTTGAATTCATTTTTAAAAGTCTTAGTTTAATTCCAAAGGGAATTATAGAGTAGAAGTTAAGGAACATATTTCTTCCTCTACAACTACAATAGAAATATGTTTAGTATGAACAAAGAAAACAGAATCAATTCCCCAACAAAAAGAACCTGTTGAGTTTTTCCAAGTAAAAACATGAACTTGCTTTCCTAAGTATTTTGTCATACACAGTTGTACACCTGGAATCACAGCATGCCTGATTATCAATTTTGGGTGGTTTTTTTTTTTT
>VZSZ01004472.1:198339-212893 GCA_013398815.1 Ibidorhyncha struthersii | reverse complement strand
CACGGCCCGCTGCCTCCTGCACTGCGCCGGCGGCCCGGGCCGCCCCGACGAGCCGTCCTTCGAGGCCCCCGACCCGCGCAACCGCTGGGACCGGCCGCTTTTCACGGTGCACGGGGAGGAGCCGCTGCCGCTGGCCGCCATCCGCGCCGCCCTCTTCGAGAGCGCCCCGCCGCCGCCGCACCGCGCCACCCGCACCCAGCCCCTGCAGTCCAGCAGCTTCCTCCACCACCTCGACCGCGTCACCCAGGAGGTGGTGGCCGCCGTCATGGCCGCCCAGAGGAACGGGGCACAGCCCGGGGAGGTGGTCCGCGTCCCCGGCGTCGCTGAAGGGCTAGCGCTGAACCGGCCCGTGAGCATGGCCGAGCTGGGCCGCCTGCGGAGGCAGTTTATCAGCTATACCAAGATGCAGCCCAGTGATGAAAACTTGCCCCAGTTGGCCAGCATGTTCCTGCAGTACCTGAGCCGCAGCATCCAGTGATCCCTGTCACCTGTGCCACGTACAGCAGTGGCCATGGTCCGCTCCCAAAGTACTTAGAACAGTAAGAACATGCCTTCTAGCTACAGACCCCGTGGGGCTTTGGTCCCACCTATTGCATGTGAGATCATAGAATGTCTCAAGTTGGAAGGGACCCATAAGGATCATCAAATCCAACTCACGTGGCAACAGCAGCTCTGGGAAGATGGATGACATGTGCCTGCAGTGCCTGAGCAAGCTATATTGCTAAGAGGATCTGTAGGGATGCTGTTCCCCCACCCCGGCATTCTCGCTACTTGCATCTTTCGAAAAGGAGAGCTACTGTTGCACCCCTGAGCAAGTGAAGTCTCCTATGGAGACCTAAACCCCAGTAATCAAATAGTGTTTCAACATGAAAGCCCAAAAGGTGGTGACCGTAGGGAAGACTTTTCTCCTCTGCATTGCCGTATGTATGTCTTGAATAAGAAGATTGTTTTTCCAAGGCTGTCTCCAGCTAATGTCAAACTGCAGAGGAGACTTCAGGTCCAGAACTGGAACAGGCTGTATTTTAAGGATGTGACTGTTTCAAAAAATGCTACTGAACCCAAGACATAGATTTGCAAACTCGGTGCAACGGAAGGGTGCTGGCTTAGCAAACTCAAACCCCTCTGTTTCGGGTTTAACAATAAAATGTGTGCCTTAAATTGAGTAAAGTCTTAATTTACCTGCAGGACTATTTTATTGAAATAACTTGCTGTGTCTTTTCTCTGCAAGGTCATTGAAATAACTTGCTGTGTCTTTTCTCTGCAAGGTCATCATTAAATGCCTTTAAAAACACTTAATTGTTTAAGAATGAGCGCTCTCATAGGAAAAGTGAGCTAAAATGACAGTGTCTGTTCTGGGTGAAACTCTCCCGTAAGTCTGTACCAGCTGTGGTAGGTAACTTAGCTTCAACTAGTTTCAGTCTTTGCTGTAACACATACATAGCTTAGATAAACTTTTCACTTTCTAGGGGATGCTTCAGCCCTCATTTTAATAAATTGTGGCTTTTGGTTTTAATTGTATGTTAGTGCTACCTGGGAGGAAATGGTGAAGTGGGGCAGGAAGGGTTACTTCAATTACGGTGGCTGTTTATCTGACATACCTGCTGCTAGGTAGGCTTATGCATTGCAGAACTGAGAAATTACTACAAAAATATTTTGATGTCAATAAGTTTATTTTCCCAGTCAAAGTAAAAAGAATAAAGCTGAGAAAGTACATTCAGTATCTCTAAAATTTCTGTGAGTTCTCACTGGCTAAGACTTGGCATTTCAGGACTGTGAGCACTTCTATTTAAAATCTGGTTTGAAAATCTCTCTTAACTTTACAAGAAAAAAGTGTGTTGCAGTATGGATTACCAGATGATTGAGGTCTTCTGACATGAAGCACTGATCCTTGATGATAATGTGTATTTTCCAGAGGTAAATCAGCCTCTCCTCAAGAAAGAGGATGCCCTCCTATCATCAGGGAGAGGACACTGATGCAATACAAGCTTTACTAGGGAAATGTGTATTCTTGCTCTTTACTGCAAACAGAGTCCTATGTAAAAATGATAACATATTGGTTACTTATAAATGGCAGACTTCTGTTTGAACTACTCTAAATGCTAATTGCTTCCTCTCCACCCTTTCCTGGTTCTGAAGGCCATAACTGAATGCTGCTGAGTAGAAATTTCCTTTCATAACTGTATACAGCTAAAGAAAAACTTGTACTTCAGTTCTGCTAGTGATTGATTTAGTTGCTGTCGTGTGCAAAGGTCTTTGTAATTTCTCTGTGAGAAATTCACTTCATTTTTGATGCCTCAAATGCTAACAGAGTTTACAATAATGGAAAGCTTAAACTTTGCTTGGCTTGGCATATCCTGAAAGAAGTATCCATTTAGTATGTTCTCTGTGTGTCTTTCGTGATTCCTTCTTTTCCTTCCTCTAGTTTTAGGCAGTTCTTACTGTTCTGGAAGCTATATCGTTATTACCAACTTCCCTTGGATACTCTTCCATAGCATAAGGGGTGTATTGGTAAGAGAAAAGGGATGAGATACCTAGTTCTTGTTCTTAGTCTTTCTTAGTTTATTGCCCTACTCAGCTTTCACCAGTTCAACTGTTGGATGGTGGAAACAATGAAAGTCTTAGTAAGGACTTCTGCATGCAGAAGGTGTGGGGGTGGGTGTTGTACTACCTGGATGTGCTCAGTAGAAACAAAAGTCACCTGTAGTTGTATCACTTTCCTTCTTAGAAAGGTAAAATTAATGCAAAATAGCAAGGAGCAGTGAAGTGGTGGATTAATTGAATCACCAGCACTAACAACAGGAATTTGTAGTGTGTTTAAGGTCTCTATCTAATCACATAATGCAGCCTGAATATATTATAAGAGAGGTTAGATAAATTGAACTTGGTAAGCTTGACTTAGTCAGAAGGTGAAATGCTAATGGGATTTTTGAAGAACAGGGTTAAATAAAACAAATGTTGGGCAACGGAATGTTAAAGGTAGTATAGGTCAAGTGAATTATTTGGGGAGAGACAAGAATAAAGAATAATTTTTGTCCTTTTGCATTGCACTTAATTTAGGCTGCAGTTCCACGCAGTCCCCCTGCCCCCCCTTCTCAGTCCTGGCACTTGACACCTTTGTCACAGACTTGTTTCAGCATACCAACATGTAGGAAACTAGCCTGGCAGCCAGCAGGTTTGCTAGGTTACTGTGTTCGATTATTGCTCAGTGGAGGCTCTTAGTCATAGGAAGTGACTGAAACATACAGACCGTAGTGGGGAGAGGGGCAGATGTTTGACTGTCATCCACTGGATTGCCTCACGCAGCCATGAAAATCCATCCTGAGATCTCTCAAGCAACTGGTGTCGCTAACCGTTTCCAGGAAAAAAATGCATGACCAGCTGTGTATCTGAGCAAATGTAAACTAATAAAATGTAACCTTGCAAAGAGAAAGTCTCCTTCTCTACAAGAGCAGTTATTGGCTGACAGTTACAATGAATTATTACTATACACGTTTTAAGTTTCGGAAAAGTTTTTGTAAGATAACCTTAAAACACAGCAGAATCTCTTTACGTGTCTTCTTTTCCATTACATTTAGCCTTTGTAGAAGTCTTGACTGTTAAAATGTACATGTAACAGAATGTAGTTCATGGGTTTGTGTTTTTTTTTTTTTAGCGGTTTGCCTCTCATGGTTATCATCCACAAGTCTTGGTGTGGAGCTTGCAAAGGTAAGTGTACTTAATACTAGAGCTCGCTGAAATTTCTAATAAACTTTTGTATACAAATCACTTAACCATGAGAAACATGAACTTCATATTCAAAATGTAGCTAACAGTATTTGTATTTCATTTAGAGCGGTGTAATATTGCACCACTTTACCTGTTAGCACTGCCGAAAGTCAGCCATGCCTAAATGCCAGCAAACTAACAGCTGTCATGCTGCACTTCTGTAGTGGCTGCGATTTCTGCTGCATTTGGCTATAAAAGATGGAACGGAATGAATGATCTTAAAGAATTATGTGTAAATTGCCTTACTTTCAGCTGGTTGTTCTTTTGAAGGTGAGGCTTTTTCAGTCTCACAAACAAGCTGGGCGTAATGGCTAAGCTTAAAGGACGAGCGAGTTGAGTGAGAGCTGGTGGTTTACCCCAAGCTTTTTGCTTCTGTTCCATTGATTCAAATATGACTGTGTGTTTGCCAGGCTTCATCATATGGCTGCTCAGCAAGGATTGCTTCAGCTACCTGCTGTTCCAATCCTGAACAGTTTGATACATATATTCCATTTACTCACTGCTTATTGAAAAGTACCAGCTCCAGAGGGAGGAATGAAGTCAAGATTTTGATGCTGACTTGAAAACCTGAAATCTTTTCCATGTTTTTACGCATCTATTTTTTTCTCCCCCTTCCCCTATTAGCTTTAAAGCCAAAGTTTGCTGAATCCAAGGAGATCTCTGAACTCGCCCATAATTT
Organism: Ibidorhyncha struthersii; assembly: GCA_013398815.1. Classification (NCBI taxonomy): domain Eukaryota; kingdom Metazoa; phylum Chordata; class Aves; order Charadriiformes; family Charadriidae; genus Ibidorhyncha; species Ibidorhyncha struthersii. Next base: position 208,449 of record VZSZ01004472.1, on the reverse strand, counting down.
TGTTATGGTCAACCTTGAGGTAGGCTGCCCTTTGATTTGTATCCATGTTACTGCCTTGTAATTATGCATCTGGAATCCTACTTAACTGGTTGCATCCTGTTCTGTGTACATCCAAAATTGTGCAGCCCTGAATAGATATTCAGGATTGATTGATACAGCTGATTGTTTTAAAAATAATTTTCTTCAGTCTGGTTATTTGATTATTGTAATTGTGTTTATAAACCTGCTTGTCTGCTGTTGTCTCTTTAACAAGTTGTACCTTCCATTGCCACGATAAAGGAATTTGTATTCATTCTCTCATGACATATCAAACATTCCTACACCAAAGTAGAGCATTTAATGCAAATTGACAGTACAGAAAAATTCTTTTCACAAATGATACTTGTTTAGGTAAATATAACTTTATTTTCTTTGAGAGCGGAAGATACTGCAGTTACCTAGAGTCTATTCAAAATGTAAATTGCTCAGGATAAATGGAGTCTGAAGGCAATAGCTTGTTTCTTTAAAATGAGCTCTGTGTTTTCTTAGATACCTTGCTAATATGTTCCCTCTCTTCTGTCTTGCTTTGGTAGGATGATGAAGAGCCAAAGGATGAAGCCTTTAGTCCTGATGGAGGTTACATTCCCAGAATCCTTTTCATGGGTAGGGCATCCACAGCTGTTGTGTCCACTCACAGGACTGCGTTCTTATTGTAACCACCTAAATTTCCTGTTTGATTTTTCTTGTTTCATAGACCCCAGTGGAAAAGTCCACCCAGAAATCATAAATGAGAAAGGAAACCCCAGCTACAAGTATTTCTATACCAATGCTGATCAAGGTATGTGCAAAGTAGTTTGAAGTGCGTATTTACTGAGTTGAAACTCTGGGTGTGTTCTGACTGAAAGACACATCTTCACTTTTGAGTGCAGAAAGATGATGATACTTTACAGCATAACTGGGAGCTGTTAGATACAACGTGAGCGAGTGGTTCTCTTATGCCTTGAGGAACCATGTTCAGAATTATGATTCACCTTAATACCTGCTATAATGTCTGTAGGACCTAAACTGCGTCTCCAATTGCAGCATGAAAAATCATGCAATTCGCATGATCCAGCTACAAACAGTTGGGAAAAGGGCACAGGACTGGTTGTGTTTTTTTCCCACAGGTTAATTTGTAGATCTATATTCTGTAACTGTATTATTTCTAAAACACTTTCATTAGCAGGACACCTTGATGTTTTCATCTTGAGATTAATAGTTGCTGTCTCTCTGTTTAATCTTTCAGTTGTCCAGGGGATGAAGGAGGCCCAGGAAAAGCTAACAGGTGATGCTTTCAAAAAAAAACACCTGGGAGATGAACTATAATGAATACACTGAATGATGCTTTTCCATAATTTCAAAACTCTAAAAGGAAATGATTAAACAGACTAAGAATGTAGATGCACTGGAGGGACATAATTCTCCTGTCAACAATGTTAGGTTAAACCCTGTTTGGAGTTCACACACATGCATCAATTACAGTGTTATCTCCTCCTCTGCCTGGCAGTTTGTACTGTATTGGTTATTTGCAACTAGGTAATGTGCAAGCACATCAATTTGTGTGTTTGAGCAACCACTAATATTTGGTGTTAAAAGGGAGGTGTGTAGGGCAAAATGGTCATTTGAGGACAAACAGTGTGATTGGGATAACTAGAAGTAGACAACATTTTGACGCTTAATCAGGGTTGGATTCCTCTTTTCTCACTGGTATTATGTGATCCCATTGTTTTTACTGGGGATTCCTATGAACGGGGCATGTTCCTGGGCCAGGTGTTTTCTAGACATCCCAAACCATGAATTCTGCCACTAAGCCAAGTAGAATAAATTTCATGAATGTCCAAGTAGCATGTGAAATTGTTAGCTCTGCAAACATATTTTTGTGTAAAACTGTGTGTGATTCATCTTTATATGCCTTTGGGCAGAAATTTAACTTCTTCCTTGTGCACTCACCTTTTGATTGTTCTATCAAGTGAGGGTGGGTTGTGTTGAAGCTTTACGGGGGTTCCCCTTTCGTTCTTTGAATGTTTTTTGGCGACTGCCTTGCCATCACATTGTACTGTATTTTTGTACCAGGGTGAAAAATTAAACCTTTTTAAACATAAGCATGCAGACAGTGTTTTGTGGTAAAGGGCGTAGCTTTCCATTGTTAAGGATGGGGGAATACATTTTTGTTTATGTTCCAGTGGTTATTAATGTTGAATGTCACAGCTGAAGAGGGTTTCTCCTTTTTATAATTAAAAGACAACAGTTGTTTTTCCATGTATTTACAATTCAGTCATTCTTATACTACCTATACTGTTGAGGGCAGGGTAATACCTAGTGTTTATCTACTTGAACTGAAAAGAAAAATAGAGGGGGGGGAAAAATCACCTCTCTTGACCCGCTGATAACGCTTTTCCTAATGCAGCCCAGGATGCTGTTGGCTGCCTTTGCCACAAGGGCGCATTGCTGGCTCACGGTCAACTTGTTCCCCACCTGGACGCCCACGTCCTCTGCAAGCTGCTGTCACCCCCAGCCTGTACTGGTACACAAGTGATTCCTTCCCAGGTGAAGGACTTTGCATTTCCCTTTGTTGAATTTCCTGACAACCCTCTCTGCCCATTTCTCCAGCCTGTTGAAGTCCTTCTGATGAATGGCAGCACAACTGTCTCGTTGTCAACTACTCTCCTCAGTTTTGTATCGTCTGTCAGTTTGCTGAGGGTGGACTCTGTCCGTTCATCCAGGTAATTAATGAAGATGTTAAAGTATCAACACCAGTGGTACTCCACTAGTGACGAGCCCTGTTCAGCCCCGTTCAGAACAGCAGTACTGTTCAGTTTTGCGTCTATCTCACTTCCCATTTATTTCATCAGTTTGTCTATGAGGATGCTATCAAAAGCCTTGGTAAAGCTAAAACAATGGCTACTGCTCTCCCCTCATCCACTGAACTAGTCACCTCAAGGAAAAAACCCCGTCCATAAGGCACTTGCCATAACATCCCGTAACCAACACAGAGATAATTTTCTACAGATAATTTTTGAAGAGCTATCTAAGGACATTAGTTGGGGAAAATTGTTGCATACAATAAACCCATCTTGTCTACTGAGTCCATTTTGCTGTTCAGTAGCGTAATGGATTTTACTTTCCCAACTAGTCTGCCTTTAAGGGATTTTAGACACCAAAACTCAATTGGGCACTAACAGACGAGGACTCAGTGGAAATAATGGGATTATTGCACATTACAATTACCCTCCTCAGCTACTAAAAGTTATTCTACAGGTTTTATCCTCTGCTTCTCTTGCAAATTGTCTAAGAAATTAACCGTTAAATTGAACTCAGCAATTATTCTCAAGTTGTATCAGCCTTCAAAGTAAATAATTATATGTAAGTCCTGAAAAAGGATTTGTGTTTTGCAAAATTGTCTTTTTTTCCCCAGCTGTATCGGCTGACCTAATAAAAAATAGGTCCTGTCTGATGCTACTTATTTCATTTACAGCCTTTGATTGACATGAATGTGAAAAATCATTGATACTTTTTTTTTACTTGCCACCAGGGGGAGGACTCTGCTTGTCCATTTGGGATATGGTTCAACAAATAATAATTAAAAAAACAACCTCTGATGCAAAATAGCAGAGTGCACCTCTGCGATTTTCCAGGCACACTTTTGCAACAGCTCTGCCCTTGTCTTATGCCTGCTGGGAAATTATAGACCGTGAGATTTATGTCATTTGTCCTGAAGCCTTGTTTTGCCAAATGCTCTGATGTCAGAAGCAACATAGCCTCAAAGTTAATTTTTGAAAAGTTCTCCATCTAGAGAGATCTTCCTTCAGTGACAGATGTGTGCTTCATCCTTTACATTTAAGACCATCCTGATTCAAAATTACTCTCCTTCACCTCTTCTCTGATGCATCTCCCCTTCTTCAGCACTTTCTGCCTTCCCGACTTGCTACTTCCGAAGGAAAAATACCCCATAATCCTTTTTCCTTTGTTATGTGGCTGCCTCCTTTTCTCTCTAATCCTTTCTACCCTCTCTACATTCAGACTTGGTGAGCTGCTACAGATTCCCCAGCCTCCCTTCTACTTACTCTTTTCTAGACTGTGCTTTTCTCCTCTGTAGCACGATGGAGCTGGGCACTTGCTCACCTGCTTGGCCTTTACCTGGGGTCTCGGTAGAATACGATGTACATGCTGCCACAGCTTGATTGCTAAGGGCAGCTAGTTAACAAGTGTAAAAGCTGTTTCACATCTCGGGATTGCAGAGCAATCTTACTTTTTGATTACTTAAATATTTTTCTCTTTCTACTTGTTAGTTTTAGACATGGGCATTTTAGTTGCAGATCCTTTACACCCTTCTGCTTTTTAATCCAGATCAGGTGATACCACTGGTTGGCATTTTCTCCGGTGCGGAGGGACACATCTTGAACTTTCCATCCAACAGCTGCTTTATATATGTTGTGTAACTTTATGCATGCAAGCAACTCCACAGGGTTTAGATGAGCTGCTTACAGGTCAGTGTTTGTTGTAGTTGCGTTTCAAGTTAATTATACACCATAGCAGCTCAGCAGTGCACAGCAACCAAAGCCTCAGATTAGTTTGCCCCCATCAGCTTTGTTTCATGTGCATGCCCATCTGTATATGACTTGCAATAAACTTGCATACTTATCGTAACTTCTTCAGATACATCAAAAAATCCCCTTGGATTCACAACTTCTACTCCTTTTATGGTGATAACAAAACCCAAAGACACTTCAAAATGCTTAGTATAGACCCAGGGAACTGCCAGACCAAATCAATCTCATGTAAACAAATATGCTGTCAGCTCCCTTTCTCCCAGAAACAACCCACAGAGGGGAAAAAAACCCAAGTTAATTAAAGAGTGACTGGATTGCAGCTAGCCATCTGGCTGCCTGGGAGCAGAGGTTGCTTTGTGCACCTGGGGCTGAACAGGCTTTAAGGAAGCATCAGCTAGAAACTCAGGAAACCTTTCCTTTGGGATGCTTAGCAGCAGGGAGCAAAAGCACAACAACCATGAGCGCCAGCACGGCTAGAGTGTCCCGTCCATCATCCTGGCATGCTGAGTTTAGGAGTCATCTACTTCAAATGCACTTTTGTCCCCATGGCTGTTTGCCATCATATCTAGTCTGTATGAAACGGTTAATGAGCTTCATTCATTGTTCTCACTTACAGCTTGTGTAACGAGTAGCTCTGAGCGCGATATTATTAAACCTGTATGGATGCAAGGTCATATATTCTTGGGGTGATGAAACTTTTCTTGACTTTTGCCAAGATGAGAGGCATTTGCATCTGCATTATGCTGTGATATTTATTTGCAGCTGACCCAGTATTATGCCTGGTTGGGTTTGCCCAACCAGGAAAACCACTCCAGGGCTATTCCTTGACAACTGTGGCTGTACATGGATCAAAACTTGAGACCTGAGGATGGAGATTGAGAGCAATAAAGGTGGAATTACACCAAGCAGAACTCTATCCAGAGAGCAGAATAAAAAGGGGAACTTCACTGCAAGTTCACACTCATGTCAAAGAAAGCAAAGCCCAAGGAGGAAGTTTATTTAAAAGGTTGCATCCCACTTCCAGACAGCTGTGTAAATCATCCTTGGGGCTAACTGGACAGGGGAGCTTGCTGCCTGGAGGGAACCAGGAAACAATCATGAAGGTCTGTCAAAATCATAGAATCATAGAATGGTTTACATTGGAAAGGACCTTAAAGATCATCTAGTTCCGACCCCTCCGCCATGGGCAGGGACACCTTCCACCAGACCAGGTTGCTCAAAGCCCCATCCAGCCTGGCCTTGAACACCTCCAGGGATGGAGCAGCCACTTCCCTGGGCAACCTGTTCCAGTGCCTCACCACTCTCATTGTGAAAAATTTCTTCCTAATACCTAATCTAAATCTCCCCTCTTCCAGTTTGAAACCATTACCCCTTGTCCTGTAAATGCCCTTGTAGAAAGCCTCTCTCCAGCTTTCTTGTAGGTTCCCTTCAGATACTCGAAGGCCGCTATAAGGTCTCCCCACAGTCTTCTCTTCTCCAGGCTGAACAGCCCCAACTCTCTCAGCCTGTCTTCATAGGAGAGATGCTTCAGCCCTCTGATCATCTTTGTGGCCTCCTCTGAACCCACTCCAACAAGTCCAGGTCCTTCTTACTTTGAGGGCTCCAGAGCTGGGACGCAATATTCCAGGTGGGGTCTCAGGAGAGTGGAGCAGAGGGGCAGAATCACCTCCCTGGTGGTGAAAGTAATGGCAAAAGTCACTTTGTCTCAAAACTATTTGGCATATTAACTCTTTCCCTCCTTCTTCCTCTAAGAAACAGGTGCTGATTTGTTAAGTGGTTTAGTCAAATAAACTCAGTTTGCTTTTCCTTTCAAAGTTTGTCTAGTGTAAGGAGTGGCTGCATACAGTTCCCAGGCCTGCCATTGTCTGGGGAGCACCACTCCTAGGAGAGGTGGTGATTCAGTTTCGCAGCGCCAGCCAGGTGCCACCACGTCAGCATGCTCCAAGGAGGAGGAATCTCCACTGACAGCTGCCAGCCAGCTCCTGTGGCCTGTCACAGGCGGCGGGGATGGGGTCCAAGACGTGCAATCCTCTCCAGGATGTGACAAATGTCACGGCACAATTTTGCAATGGCTAAATATGGGGCGGGTTCCTTTTATTAGGGACCAAAAAAGAAGAGACCCCAAACTTCTCTGTTCATAACTGCGCTGGAAGGAGAAACTGGCTGACCTGTGCTTACAGCGTTCCAGGTTCTGACTCAGAACAGCAGGAGAGGCTGTTACACACCACGCCGTGCTGGCACTCATCCCAGGACGGGGCAGAGCAGCCCAAGTGAGGTGCGGGCAGCAGGCAGGGTACGGCCTGGGCATGGGATCACCGAGTGGGTGGGTGCTGTAAAAACAGCTGAGCATTTCTGAGCTGTTCCCACATTCTGTTTTCCTCCAACCTACACAGATGTCTCCTCTTCCATTTCCAATGTCCCTGCCATGATGTGGGGGGTGAAGGGGAGACAATTTCCTAGAGTTTCTCCCCTCTCAAAAGGATGTGATCCCATTGCTGCCACCCCAAGCCAGTGCAAGGGAGTGGAGGTCCCACAGGAGCTGCGTGAGGAATCGGGGCAGGGCTGCAGGGGCAGGACAGGCTGGACTGAATCCGACTAAGGCTGAACTGTTTGCCGATTAGAGATCATTTGTTGGTATATACTCATTTTTGGACCATTTTTCACATGCAGCGCATGGTGTGTAGGTAGACATGCTGCAGAAATATTGATTGATAAGAACTGTAGATGTTCTCCCCACTTTCTGAGTGTGTTTCAGGACACAACATAACATGCTGTGCATAAAAAAAAGCTCCACTGGCAGCACAGTCAAATTTGAATGTCACTTTATTGCGCTATTTGTAACATTTTGAGCAGTTTTCAAACTCAATTGGTAAGGATTTTGGTGCATTAGCCCTGTTAAAAAGAGTGAAATTCGCACACATCTTGGGGACACAGCATGGGGCATATATGCTGTTTATTCCACACTGAAATGAAGAAGTGCCTGGGTGAGTGCTACCTATCCAAATAAGGAGGATTTTGTTTTCTTCTTGCAGTTAGCATATTTTCACCTAGCTTCCCTGGACAACAGCTGGTTATGAGCTGAAACCACTGCTCTCTGTGCAAACTGTGCTTCTTTGGGATACAATCTTGTCTATGTGTGACCAGTGCTTATCATGAGCTTAGACAATGGGTCTTTTAGTCTCAGGGCCATTAGTATTATTACCACTTACAGCATCGCACATAGCACGCTATCATCCTTGATTTATGTGCTTTGGTGCTGTTCTTGCTGTAGTAATAAGCGAAGCAATAAATAAAATACTTTTTTTTTAGAAAAAAGGGAACTGAAAAGATTAAAATTGTTTTCTTAGGTCGGTTGCACTGTGTGAGGATGCAGTAACTTGAATTAGAAACGTTGGGAGAGTAGTAGAGTATGTATATTGTGCTTGATAAATGTGCTTGCATGACTGCTGTAAGAGAGTCAGACAGATGCACATGTCAGAAAACAAGATAAAGCATAACATCTGCTCTTCCCTTCCACCTCCCTGGGCTTGTGGGAGTTCTCTCCTGTTCTCTCATTTGCCCATCTATAAATCTAAAATAATACAGACCTCCCCCCCTCACTGGAAGTTGTGTAAGCAACTCATGACCGTACAACATTAAATCCTGGAAGGGAAGTGCACTAGGAGAGCTAACAATAGTCACTCCATATATTATAGAAACGTGGTTAAACAAAATGATAGACAGAATCACTACAAATTCCCCTGTCTCCCAATTACCTGGGTGCACCCCTTCTTCTCTCGGTTAGCCCTGACTAAGAAAGGGCTTTTATAAGGCTCCAGTACAGCTGGATATAAACATGGGGATTTCAGGGATGGCATGAAATCTGTAAATGCCTTTGGAAGGTAAGCTGAACAGTGGCTCCGGGCTTGTCATGGGATGTTAAATCAGGCAATCACTAAGCAGATGCCCAAGTGAGCCTCAGTTATAAGGTGCCCTTTGCATCAAAGGTGTAGGTATCCGCCCATCATCACTTGCCTTCCATGTTGGTGCTTTATAGGACTGTTGGCTTGTGGTCAGCAGGCAGAGGGAAAAGCATTATCACCGTCACCTCAGACACCGTGTTGGGTGGAGTGGAAGTCAGGTTTTGGAAAAGGCAGAGATCACATTTCCCAGAGCAAGGAGAGGATTGCAAGGAGCTGAAAAGACTTTTGTAGGTGTCAAGCCTGTTAGGCTGTCTTTCAAATAACTATTGTAATGAGTCTGGGATTTTATTACACTATGGATTATTTCAAGTTGCCTACACAAATCTGATACCTTGCTTAAGGCTTAAATCAGGGCCTGGCTTATATAACAATAATTCTATTTGAGGTCTCGGTGGCAAATGGACATTGTCATTCTAGATGAGGGTAGAAAATCACTCCGATGCTGGGTAGAAATTTCCCCTGGACGACCTGGCAGATAGCTCTGACTTGAATAAAATGGAGAAGCTGTATGGCATCTCTGATCTGTGGTGAAGTGTTCCTTAAAGCTTCTCTGCAACTCTCCTGTGGTTGCCCCTAAAATGCAGACCTTGGCTATACACTAGATATATAGCACTGCCACGGTCTTTGGATTTCTACATTCTCACAGTACTGTTAACTAGTCAACTACCCTGAGGAAAATGTAGCAATAAAACCAGTTTACAGACTTTGAAGTGGCTGATCTGTTACAAAGCTAAAGCTTGTCCAAGGGCTGGGTGACTTACGAGCCAGTCCAAAGATGGTTACTGAAGACCACCAGATGTGCAAAAAGCTTTTACAAGTAGACAAAGCGATCTCTGTCCTGTCTGGGCAGTGTCCAAGCTGAGGCAGTGCTGTGCATCAAACACAATGGCACACCACGATGAGATGGGGCGGGAAGGGAATGGTGCTCTGAGGGACGTGGTGGGGGTGCAGAGGCACCGGCACCCCCCAATTTTAGAGTCCCAAGTTCAGAGGTGGTCCCTGGAGGCTGCTTAGCTAGTCAGCAAGGGAAGTTAGGAATCCTGCAACTCCATTTTCTTTAGTCGGCTCCTGTGCTGCCCCCCCCCTTGCAAGGAGCCACTCTCTCCCAGGGCTGATCAAGAACCTTATCTTTGGGCTTAGGATCTTTTTGCTTAAATCCCAGCGGTGGGAAAACACACTGCCATCTTTGCTGGCTGTTTGGGAAGCACCTCATTAGTTACGTCAGAGAGATATTTTAAACACCCATGGTTTTGTTCACTTTCTCTAGGGGATCACCTCTGAAGGTGGTTTTGGTTTCCCACCGAGGGACAGGCCACAGTTAGGTTTCTGATCTTGTACTTGGGATCTGTTTGTAGGATTTTAAAGCCAAGAGCGTCTGCTGCAACCTCTCCATCAGACCTTCTTCAGACCAGCAACTTAGAGAGATCGCAGCCACTGCCTCGTTTTTTGTCTTCTCACCAGCAGAGATGTAGTTCCTGATGCCACAGCCGTCATCATTAGACTTCAGAGTTAACAGTTCCATCGAAGTGAATTCCAGACCGCGTAGAGATTGCGACAAGAATGGCAAGATAGGGTGTCAA
>VZSZ01004472.1:135978-197845 GCA_013398815.1 Ibidorhyncha struthersii | reverse complement strand
CTCGGTGCCCAGCGTCGGGGTTGTCCCCGGGCTCCGCGGGACGGCGGGCGGAGCAGGGCGGGAGGACAGGGCCGGTGGCAGGAGGTGTCCCGGCCCCCGAGGAGCCCCCGGGGGGGCGGGTGTGGGCCGCGGGTGGGCGCTCTGTGCCCCTGAGGTGTGGTGTGAGAGGCAGAGCCTCGGGAGCGACGGGGAGGAGGAGGTAACAGCAGTTACGGCTCTAAAATAAATATTTATCGGCAATAAGGGNCCGGGGCCTTCCCGGTTGTTCTCCAGCTGGTGTGTAACCTTTGTCAGTTCCTGTCACCCCGGGCGGTTGTTCTCTGCCGGGGAGATGGAGCACTTGGAGACTGTACGGCGGTCAGACAAACTGCCGAGAAATGGGGGGTTTCGTTTTTCTCGTCGCGGCTCTTCGAAAGGGAGAGACCTGCGCCCGGCGCTGGCTGCGCAACACCCACCCGTGGATTTGCTGTTTTGCCATACAGGTGGAAGAACGGACTCGCCGGCGGCGCGTACATCCACGCCGCCCTATAGCAGTAGGCAGTGAGCCCGTTTCAGGAAGCTGAACGGATCGATCATTCTGATTTAATTCATAACAAGTATAAACTTTCCAATTTCTCCAGTTTATGCTGTACAAAATATAAGTGGGTTTTTTTTTGCCATATGTTCTGAGACTAGGCATTTTTCCCCCTCCACGGTGTTTTCTCTGTCTGTGCCAGCAGCAAGGCAGTGTTGTCTGATGCGCATGGGAACGTTGTGCTCTGGGATCGCAGACAGTAGCGCCAACACCGGCACAAGTGTTTCCACCTTTTTGCTTCCGAAGGTTCTGTCTCCACGATGTCCCTTCCTTCTTACAGCATGAGCAGTGGTGTGTTTGTGCAGTGCATCAGGTTGATCTGACCTAAATTAAGACTAACCTGACCAGAAAAAAAAAACATAAAGGGGTGTGTGCATGTGTTTAATTTTAACCTGGATTTTTCCCTTGGCCTGAGACAATATAAAACTGTGGCCTCAGAAGTTTAATTCATGTTTCTGTGCTCTTCCTTGTTGGCAAACCTGGTTTCAGCCTCTCCTGCGTTGTTCCTCATCGCTCACTCCTGACCCAGTGCTGCACTCTCAGTTGTGCTAGTAACAGTTTGTGGGGCTGCACAGTAGCCTGGATTAGCTCTGGGTTCAAATAAACCTCGTCTTTTAACTGTTTTCCCTCCTAAGGTAAAAATGTCAGTGGAACTATAGTCTTGATCTATGTATTCGAATCTGTACCCAGATCATGGGAGCACTGGTATTGGATTATAGTGGGTACAAGATGGAATCCATATGCTGCCACATGTCAGTGTATAACTAAAAAGCTTTTATTTCCTGTTATTTATGCTTGCTATCCTGGAAGCCGTTGTATATGCATTTACTGAAACCTTGGTGTTATCACTGCCTTCAGGACTGTTTTATCAGGACAATTTGTGGTGTAAGTCAGAAGAAAGGCAAATAAACTAATCTTTAAACCAAACTTCCTTTGCAATTTTGACAAAACTGTGCTGCCCTCTTTGCAGATCCGCTACATTTTTCAGGTAACAAATTGAGAAGACCTGCTAGCTTTAGATTTTAATAGCAATAGTTCTTGCTGCACCTAGGTGTAGCAAAGCAATGCATGTAGTATTCATCAGCATGCCGGTGTCATTGTCGTGTAATAGTCATGTTAGTTGACTTGCGTGTGTTTCGGATAGTTTTGCCTACTTTCATTTTCACGTGATCTGATGCAGCCCCAGATCAAAATGGGCAGGTCACAGCATCACATTCCAGGGTCTTGCGTCGTGCTGGCCAGTGGCAGCACCGAGGAAGGGCACTCGCATCCATCCTCTTAACCTTCCCCTGTAAGTCCGTGTCTGTTACTAGTTTGACCTGAGGAAGTAGTTAGTTCTGAGGCTCTTCTCAATGACTGACGCTGAGAAATGTCCTGAACTGGTAATTTCGGCTATACTGCATGCTGTAAAAATGTATCTTGTGCTTAAAGTTCTGCAGTGCTTAGTGCGCTCTTGTAAGCATATGCTTAGCTTACTGCAGCGTGGTAGTATTTGATCTTTGACGTAAGCAATAAGACTTATGTTTGGAAGTATTAGCTAATTAAAACATGGGAATTGCGAGGGCGCTTGTTCTAATCCCAGTTAGCAGGTGGCTTACTCCACAGCATGGAGAACATAATAGCACAGAGAAACGAAATAATTTGTTCATAGCAGATTTTCTGCTTGGAGGAGGAGGACAAAAGGCAGCAAATTGAACTTCTCCTTCACTGCCGAGGCATCCTGAGCTGGCCCTGGTTCTGGTTTACAGGTGGTTACAACAACACTGGTGTCTAGTCACCTGATTTGGTCAGGACAGCAGCTTGCTTTTACTTATAAATGAAAGGTTTTAGATCTGGTGATGCGGAAAAGTCTGTAACTCTGTCCCTTGCGCAGTGGTGGAGGGGTGTCTACCCAAATCTGCATGTGGTCTGACTCTAGCTCCAGATAGTATGAGTCCCATCATATACCTGAACTTGCCTTATCTTCCACCACCGTGGGAGGGCATGGTCATGGCTTCCTCTGGAGGGCTGGATCTCGATGCAGAATGTAGCTGTGTCCTGCCTTCCTGCTGGGGAAGGATCAGCAGGGAGTTACAGGTGTCTTCTGTGTTGCTCTTTTACGTCTCTGCTACTTCAGTGTATTCAGCAGTGAGATATTTAGAAGTATTTCACTACTGCCAGTTAATTCTCGGAGAAACTGAGGCAGAACTGCAAGGCTGGAGAGCCGATGAGAAGGCGATTGAAGTCTGTTATCTGGGCCATCGTTGCAATGTCTGTAACAGGAAGGAAAGGCTTTAATGATGGTGAGTTTTGTAATAGCCATCAACCTCTTCAGCTCGCACAGTTCCCTAGAGACAGGGCTGGATTCAGAGACAGCCTCAGACAGCGGTTCTGTAGGTCCAGAAATTGGCTGGCTCCTGGGATTCCCAAACTCAATGGAATATTCAGGGAATTGTGGAAATCTTTTCTGTGTCTGCTCTTTAGGTTGTAAAGAGGATGTAAATATTGTTCGGTGCATTCTTTGAGAGAGAGCTTGAGCTGGGCTTGGTTAGTGGCTTCCCTTTAGAAGGGGAGATCTTTGTACTGTGAAATATTTTCCTCTGTATCTTCTGGAGTAGTGTGTTTGCCAACAGGCAGGGACCTATGTGATAATAAAAGAGCCGCAATGAAAATACTCATAGAAGAGAGTGAAAAAATGTGGGAACTTTTATTTCTTTACATTTTTTGCTATAGTAAAATTAGAGTGACTAATTCCTCCTTCCTGAGAGTTTTGTCATGGCTCTAAAATGGACTTAAAGGATGTTGAACATTATGCAGGAAATGAGAGAGGCATGGCTCCAGACACGGAGTGACATTTGGCTCAAGGAAATCTTTCTAACAACGCTCCCAGCCTGCTGCCCAACAAAATGTAGTTGTAAAGTTAGAGAGATGATGGGAAAGGGGTGATATCCGCAGGTTCTTGCCTTTTGTTCCACACCCAGCAAATTCTTAGAAGGCTTTTTAAAGCCTGTGTTCCAACTCTGAATAGGTAATAATAATAAATAACCACCTACATTGTTTAGAGGTTTTTATCCTTCAGTTGTCATGCATATATTGAACTCATTTGTAGTGTGTGAATTCCAGACCAAATCCACTACAGGCGTCTTCTTGCAAAGACTTCTGGGCTCATTAATAAATCAATTTTAGTTTTTGCTGTCAAGATGAGGGGCTCACATTTTTAAAGTAGTAACCATAGACAATTTTCTTTCTGTTTACACAGTTAACTTAATTGATAGATCTAGAACAAAAATAATTAATTTGGATGACACCTCAAAATCAAGTTCTGGGCAGTACTGAAGTGTGAGCCAGAGGCTGTCACAGGGAGCAACTGCTGCAGAGGACAGGGGTGTGAGAACAGGAGGAAACGTAACCGATACTGAAAAATGTGCGGTACTTTGGGCAAGAGCAAGGTACTGTCTTGTTGCCAAGTGAGGTGATTGTCAATTGTGCGGATCGTGAGAAAGGATTTGTCCTTGTTTGATCCAAATTCTGACCAGAAATAGGTGGCTGCACACAAGGTCTGAGTTTGTCCGTGTGTTTTGGCAGTCTCCACAAGGTGAGATAATGCAAGTCAAGATGACAAGCGGTGGTTGACCCTTGCTTGCTGGAGAGGAAATACACCAGAGACAAAGCTGGCCTGTAGATTGTATTAGCCATGAAAAAGAGAACTAAATTCTGTTATGTTTTTCTGCTCTAAATGTGGAATAACTATTATTTTAAGGCAGTTATTTTGGTATAGAGGTGCTGTAAGGGAGGTTGCAGACATTTCCACATCCTACTGCAGTTTGCCTTTGCAGCACAGTAGACTTTGACCGAGGCTTTCTGTGAAACACCAATGTATGCAGATGTATTTCAGCTGCTTCTTGGTTCCATTTACTTTGCTGCCTTTCTGCAGGAAGGGTGTTAACGACTCCTGTCTGGGGTTTTGCATCCACTTGTAGGATTTATCTGGAATTTTTCTTTTACATTAACCTAGATTATGTCCCTTTAATAAATTTGAAACTGGTAGCTCCAAATATCTGCTGTTATCTTAATGTCTGTCACTAACTCAAGCGCTGTTTCTGTTCTTTTTCTACGCTACAGGGTTTCTCCCTTTACCTTCGGTGAAGGGAGCTGAGACCTTTACACAGCAGTGTGTTCACAGCCTAACCTGCCTGCCCATTAGTCTCTTACATAATATTCTCATTATCCATCTTTACCGTAAACATTGTAATCCTTCTGCTTCTACATCGCAGGTTCAACAGTGTGACCACTCTCTTGATTCATATACTCACAGCACAGCCTCCATCTGTCTCATGGATTATAGATCTAAATTGGTAACTATCACTTGTTTGCAATATTTATTAGCAGTTATGTTAATTGCTCATACTATGTTTTCTGCTTCTGATAAATCTCTCTTGTAGTTATTAGCATTTGTATAAGACTTCTTAAGGTCATGGCCTTATTTCCTTTATAAGCTTTATTCTTAGGACAGCATATATTAGCTGTAAAAACAAATCATTATTTGATAGAAATCTGATTCGGGATTTGATTTAATTCCTGAAAAATATTTTTTTTTTCAGATGGCAGAGCACATAAAGGAGTGAGTTTCTATAATAGAGAATTAACATAGATATGTAACTTGTGAACTAGAGTACATTTAACATAGATGCATTTTTTAAAATTTTCATGCAAAAGATCCCCACAAGGTGTTAACTCTTTTGAAAAGAAGTTATGCTGCATGTCAGTAATGTCTCTTGTAGATTACTGCTAAGCTGTAAATATTAGAGATGAAGAAATCTTTTGGTTTAGCTACTTTTTTGTTTCTTCCCTGCCACATAATTTACAGAATCATTTCCACAATCTTTTACCATCTTCAGAGCTGTCTACAGTGCTCCTGTCCTATGTTTCTGTAAGAGCCTTGGCAGATGTGTGATCTATTTGACTTTAGCAGAATGCATTGACTTTAGCACTACGTACATGGGTGTTTTGGTTTTTTTTTTTAACTTCTACCTTTATTTAGCTTCACTATTTCTGCTTTTACTAAATGAGTGTATCTAGTAATCTCTCCTCTTCCTTCCACACTCCTCGGTGCCTCTGGATAGCCAGGAGTCTAACAGGTACAGCTGTGTGTGTGACAGTGCCCTTTCTCTTGTTGCCTGCTGTTACCGCTTACTCCTTCTAGGCTGATGGTCATTAACTTTCTCAGTTTTTCTTTGTTGGCTGATCTTGAGCACTGGAACTCAGAAACAATAAAATGGAAATAAGAAGAAGGAAGTTTGAACTCTGAACTAAAGGACTGGTTTAACACTGGCATCTCTGTAAGGCAGTAAAATAGTATGTCAGGAGAAACAGCAGAGGCTCAGTTGCTGAACACATGCAAAACGAGGCTGGACCCGGTGGCGTGAAGTAGCATGCTGTCGTAAGACCTTTGAATCTTAGAAACATAGAGGGGCGGTTTCACCCCCATCTTCTCATCTGCCTATAAAAGAAATGTGTGTGTGCTAGTAGATGATGATGAAACAGTCAAATAGTCATGTTTAAATTGCTGCTGGTCCTATATAACACAAAACGTATGTAGTAAATTTCAGTTTTGGCTTTAAAAATAAAGCCATGACAAATATTAAAAGATGTTTTTGCTGTGGGAAATGCATGAAACTTGTAATATACAGAATACAGATGTTCATAACAAGTTGAAATTGCAGATATGTCTTTGCGTGTAGTTTGAAGTATAAGTTAAAATCATAGAGTAGTTTGGGTTGGAAGGGACCTTTAAAGGTCATCTAGTCCAACTGCCCTGCAATGAACAGTTCCATCAGTGTGACCACGTTTCATGGTTAACTGAGATGACTGACAGTAGACAAGAAGATCCTTTTCCAAAGGCAATTCAGACTTCTTCCTTGCAATGTTGTGAGAGAGAGTGGGATGTGGAAATGGACATGTCTGTGAACAGACCCATGTGGTTGCTAATACAGAGATGCCTAAACTTCCCAGGTAATGATCAGATTTCTTGTTTCTTGTCTGTGAGTGGATAGAGAAGAACAACCCTCCATTAGTTCGTAGCCAAAATGATAAACTCTGGAAACACTTGAATTCAACATTAGGTTTTTTTTTGGTTTTGGAAGTAAATGGATGGCAAGATATACCAGTTGATTTTTAGCCAACACCATCAGCTTTAGACAGTTCATGTACTGCTTTTCACTGAAGTTGGCTGTAGGCAATAAATACTGCAGAACTGGGGCAGCAGTGACCACTTTTAGTGATTTGTAAGAGCAGTAACACTTTGATGGTTTGTGTTGCACTACAAAACAGTTTGATTCTTCACCATGATGTTGGTCACAAATTAAAGACCATAGCTGTGTGGAGCCATCTATGTGACGCATTTCAGTGAGTACTGAAAGCAGTGAAGACTGGTTTCCCATGGAGGTGTCTTACGGTGATAGGCTTAATTTTTTTTAAACTTCATTAGGCCAAAATAGAAAATAAAGGCAGGAGAGACACCTTGACTGAGGAACATATTCTTTGGTGGCCAATAAGCTCTGATTAAGATTTTATTGCTTTAGAGCATTTGTAGCATCCTCCTCCTATGTGGTTTCTCTGTCTAATAAAAGACGAGCTCACACTGCAGGTTTTTTCCTCAATAGGGAAATAATAAGGTATCTCATAGCTACGTAACTGCCTATTCTCGCAAAACTAGCTGGAAGTGGATGTATTTGAGACCTTGTTCCCATCGCTAAAGCATATGGGGAGAACAGGTGGTCAATATTAGTATGCTCTTAGGCACAAAGAAGTGGGATACTCAGGCAAAGAACTAAAAGATGCAAGGTCTCATACTGAAGTGTTCTCAAGGACAATCTGATTGGCAGCTTTTTCTTCTCCTGTGTAATGGGTTTTCTGTAACGTAGCTAAATCTTTCCTGCTATAGGTAATTTCTTGAGGATTATTCCAAGGCAGTCAAAATGGAAACAGTCACGAGCCTTTTGCACTCTGCATGCCAGTCGTATTTGACTTGGTTTTCTGTAACACAACCCCAGTTAGTCTGCACATGCTTGCAAAACAGCAGAGATGCTGTTGTATTTGGAGTCATCCTAAGCACAGAGCGTATGTAGCTGTGTACCCAGAGAGCAGGGGGTTACACTGCCAACCAAACATCCTTTCACCAAGGAGGGAATAAAATCCTCTGGGAGCGATGGCTGCGCAAGCTGTTCTGGCGAGTTGGATGGGAGCTGCCCAACATCAGTGTGTTGTCGCCTTTTCCTTCCACTGCTGATGCTGAATCTCCGCCAGGTGCGGAGGGCCTGCAGGAGATGTGATTTTGTGGACCTTTCTCTCAGTAGCATAGCAACTGCTGTTGCTTCCAACCGCTCGGTCCCCTCTGCTTGGCTCCCTCAGCTGTGCTGGATCAGGAACTGAACCAACTTTAAAAACAGCCCTGCAAAACAGGAGAAGTTGTAGGAGGGTTTATTTTTAACTGGTATCTCTCTGTTCTGTGAACCAGCTCTCTGCGCGGTCCTCAGGATGGCCATAACTGGGGAATGCTTGGAGCAGGGGTGGGACAAGTGGGGAAGAGGAAGGGAGGGGAGGAGAATTGGGAGAAAGATCTACTGGTTCCTGGCTTCGGGGTTCAAGCACAAACTCAGGAGCAGCCCTGTGAACTCTTCCAGCCCAAATGCTGGTGGAGCACAGCTTCAGTAATGATCTGCAATCACAGGAGTAATCGGTAATTAGTACTAAAGTCCTTTCAGTTTCACTCTGTTGACCAGAGGAGGGGAAAGGGAAAAGTCAGATTTAAGCAAGGGGATGGAATTTTCTTTGAAATTTTTGTGCTCTGACGATTCAGGGAGCTGGCCTGCAGCATCTTCAGCGTCGCACAGTGGCACGCGCAGGCCAGCGAGTGTTGTGCTTCTATGACAACAGCCCCACGTTCTGTGCAAGTATCATTGG
Source organism: Ibidorhyncha struthersii (assembly GCA_013398815.1). Taxonomy (NCBI): domain Eukaryota; kingdom Metazoa; phylum Chordata; class Aves; order Charadriiformes; family Charadriidae; genus Ibidorhyncha; species Ibidorhyncha struthersii. The sequence continues at coordinate 189,330 of VZSZ01004472.1, read as the reverse complement.
ATCCTATTTTCTGCATTGTGCTTCTAACAAAGCTTCTCTAGCTGGCCGCGTTCTGTAATTGCTTTTTTAACTGAGATCTGAAAGTGGCATTTGTAGCCAGGTACACTTTTGATTATAACAATCTAGGAGGGGTTAATAGAAGCAGCAGTGTTTCATTTAAAAGATCAGCTTGGAGTGTGCAGATGGATTCTGCGAAGGCAGGGGTAGAAAGAAGGTATTGATTCCTGTATGATTAGTGGAATACTACTTTGTTGAAGGTCTGCCTCTGAATCTTTAAATGACCAGGATTCAAGTGATGAGGGCATCTCACTTTTTCAAGCCTCTGTGAGTGGAATGGAGAAGTAGAGATTTTTAATTTTTTTTTTTCTTCTTTAGCAGGTGCACATGTGTTCTCAATGGCGTTGTGGAAGTTATGCATGTGTATGAGGAAGATAAATTACTCAAATAGATAACTTCTTACTGTCTTCCAGCTTGGTGATGGTACAAATCAACTAATTATCTGGATTCATAATTTTTGCAGCTGAGATTTCTAGCATTTGAACTGAGGCAGTGAGTGCATTGGTCTGAGTGTGTGTGTAAGTCAGTTGGGTGTTGAATTCTTCATTTTAGAAATTCCTGTTATGAACCACAAGGCATGAATAGAAGAGCCCTTTTCTGATACACTGGTGAGAAGAAAATTTGTGCTTGGGTTTTCTGGAGTGCTTGCACAGGGCTGTAGTCTTACTGAATAGCAGCTGAAGCTTAGAAGAGTGTGTCTGAATTGTGTTGTATCCTACAGAGGATCACTTGTGGGAAGATTTTACTGCATTTAGTGCAGCTGTTGACTATTGAGCTACTGATAAAGTTCTTCAGAAACTGTCCTTGTTAATGCAATTTGTGAACGGAATGTCTGCTGCACCAGCCCTTTTTTGTGTGAGAAAGTTGCACGTGTTTAATCAGAGATAATCATGCATATTTTACTGAAGTTTAAACTGGGTTGTTTTTTGTTTGTTTCCTCTCTGTTGGGAATTTAAGTTAAACTGTCACTCCAATTTAAATTGCCTTTGGAGAGCATTTTGGTTTATAGCTGTTTAACTACATTGAGTTTTGAGCTGTTTGTTTTGGGTTTTTTTGAGTGAGTGAGTGAGTGATGTCCTGTGTGCAGGTGAGACTTGCTAAGAAGGAAAGTACTTGGGCACGTGGTGGGAGTAGACATTGGTGGGAGTTTTGTTCCCAAAGGTGCCCGTGAATCTGAGTTGAGGAGAAAATTAATTTATTTCTTTGAATGCTGGGGTAAGAAGAGACTTTGGTCTCTACTCAGTGCTTTCTGACACTGCACACAAGTAGCACGTGTCCTGGTTTGGATGAGTACCTGCTAATCAGACCCATGCTGTTATTGCCCCAGTTTGCACAACCCCAGCACTGGTTGTAAGGCACCGAGACCTTTGCTTGTTTGATTCGGGATAGATTTTGAAACAGCATTAGAGATTAAAAGTGTGGCATATCTGTTAAAAGGTAAAGTTTCCTTTTTCTCCTCCCTGTAGTAGTTTGGTCTGTGTTGTCTTCTGCTCTGTACAGAGATGAAAAGTCAGGGCCTTGCCTTCTATGGAGTGTCTGAGCTGTGTATATTAAAGCAGCCAGGGCTGCTCAGTGAGTTCCACCCGTCCTGGTATTTCAGATGTCGCAGCTGTTTTTTGGTTTCTGAATCCAGTTCAGGGTTACAAGAGATCTTCGCCCCTCCCCGCTCCACTAATGTCTCCAAGTCTCGCATCCCCATAATAAAAAGGGATAATTTATCTGTTCCAAATGCCTCCTGCAGCCGCACTGAGCTCTCATGTTTTATGCAGGTGCTGTTTATTTTAATTGCAGTCTTGAGAGTAGATACATGTTGGATGGATTCAAAGTTTTCAGTTGAAATTCCTGATGTTTCATCATATCCCGTTGCTTATTTTTTTTCTGTAAATGTTGAGGACAGGTTGAGGACAGAAGTTTTCTAAGGATAAAATTGTGGTGGTGCCTGTGCTAGAAATGCAGATTTCCCCTAGTAATCATAAATGGAATTGGTTAGGTTTAGGTTTACCTGGAGGGTGCTTAATGAATTGCATAGCTGGATGCCCTGTCAAAGATCTTAGTTCTTCGTTGAAGTACTCCAGTTTATTGGAGCAACAGAAGTGGCACCCTGCCACTGGAGTAAAGAATGGTGTTTCCCCACTACTATTTGAACAATCTGCAATAGCCATCTGTTATTCCTTTAACACAAAGCGGTGCAACAGGTGTATCTCTTGGGTTTGGAAATCTTACCAGTACAAGTGGATAATAGAAATTTAAAGTGAGGATTTAAAATAAGATTTTTAAGGTGTGTTCTTCTTTATTCAGCAGATATAGTGGTTATGATATTAGAAAGAAGAGAGGTAAGCTAAACATATGGTACACAGTTAAGGAAAACAAATGGAACTGCTCTTAAATCTGTTCTTTTTCAATGTTTGTCATTTTCTTAGATGGCTTCAGTAACAGATGCCAGATACAGGCAGAAAGATACTTCAGATCAAAATTTTGATTACATGTTCAAACTCCTGATCATTGGCAACAGCAGCGTGGGTAAAACATCCTTCCTCTTCAGATACGCCGATGACACTTTCACACCAGCCTTCGTTAGCACAGTAGGAATTGACTTCAAAGTGAAAACAGTTTATAGGAATGACAAGCGGGTGAAACTGCAGATTTGGGTAAGTGCCAGCATTTTCAAAAATGCTTTATATTAATCTCAGCAAAGATGTGATGGTAAAAAATAGCTTGTTTGGAAGTAGGGTTTTGGATTAATATAGATTTTGATGGTTCATTAAGTTTTGTGTGGCTGTATCATTTGCTTCTCAATATAGCAGAGTTTTCTTTGTATTGCTGTCTTGCTCAACTGGTGGGACTCCTGACATGGTATTAAGCAGCTGCACTATGTTCTCAGGAGGCAGTGTACTATTAAACTGCAACAACCCCAGAGCAGGTCTGGAGATCTTTAATATAGCGCTTTTTGAGTGAGCACTAGTAGGTAAAGAAATTCAGTGAGCGCTCAATGAGTGAACTCTACACGTAGCTTCTACTATCAGCTTATGTCCTCTAAATAAGATACTTGTATGTTCCTGCAACTCGTGTACCTGCTCAGCAGCACCAAGCCAGCTCACTTCATTCATCCAGGATTCCTCAGGGGAAGACAGAGGTATGCTTCAAACCATCTCTGCTGACACGACTTCTTGGTAAATCAAATGGGAAGAGAACTTGTGCAGGTAAGATGGAGGCTCTTTCTGCTCACTCAGTCATGAGACATTTGCAGCCTTTTTGAATTACNAGACCGAGGCCAAGCAATTGTCAGTAGCTCATGATGTTTCTTTTTATGGAAACTAAATGTTTCCTTTTATTCTACTGGCTGGCAAATGGTTTAAACCCTATGGTGCAAGTGCAATTTATCCTGATGGTGCTTAAACCCTCTGTGTCCCGTGAATTACTCATTGTGTTTAAAAAGAAACTCAGATTACTGTGTTTTAAAGTACTGCGTGGCTCCAGCTGGAATTCCAGTTAGCAGGATTCTTGTCTTCTGTTTTGCATAAAAAGAAGAGATCTCAGATAGAACATGTGAGGCTAATATTCTCTTAAACAAAGTCGAAGGAGTTAGCTTACTGACTCAAAGTAGCTGCCTACTTAGTGCCTACTTAGCTTAAAGTTCAGACTTAAAGATGAGTTGAAACTGTACAGCATTTCTACCCAAATCCTGCCCCAGCTAAGAGCATAGTCTTCTAATTGATCTATATACACTTGATTTATAATTAATCTTTAATTATTGCATTTAAATGTAATATTAGAGTAATCATGTTGGTTGTCTTATTTATTGTGATGATCTTGAATAGTCACAATAAACTTGTGAGAATCTAAAATGAGGAATTTTTTTTTTACTGCAACAATATGATTCATCTTATTTCTGTGCTGCTGGGTATAAGGTACAACAAAGTATTTAATAAAAGATCCTTTTAATGTTGCAAAGTTCTGGCATTGAAACTAATGTAGATAACCTGACATGAAACTGTTTGATTTAATTTAGGGTTTAGGTAATAAGAATGTTTTGTACTTCAGGACCTGTAAGCAACTAAAGATGATTTCCATCCAGTTTGTCTGTCTTAATCGTGGAACATGAAATTCTCTAATAAGTTGTGTAAAAGCAAGACAGAAAGCAGCAAAAAATACTTTTTTTTTTTTTTTTCAAGGATACTGGGATTAAAACGAATTAAGCAATAATCTTAATTAAATCTGTTTTGAAGGCTTTGGGGGGAAGAAGGCTTTAATAACCTCAAACTTCCTATGAAAAGAGATGTCGGGTGGATTCTTCAGAGGGTGCTATCTATAGGACCTGTAATATTGGAGTTACTAACAGCATTGTTGATTTAAAGTTTGTTTTCAATAAAAGGTTCATGTAAGTGTTTGACAGTTTCCAGAGTGACTCACGTTCTTTTCTTCTCTCTTTCTGTGTTCCTTGCATGGATCCCTGATGTGAGTCATGATTTAAGGACCTTAACAAACACAATTAAGTGTGTACCTCTATAAAAAACACAGTATTTGAACTTGTTTACCTCCTGCCTGTCCTGAGACTAAACTTGTATTTCAGTGTATTCTTCAGGGTATATGTAGTAGTAATGGGGGCCATTAGCATACCAAAACTATGTGTTCCTATGTGTAGGAAGGAACAGTTTTGTTACCAACCTGTCTTCCAATTACTTTTTACAATGATTTACAGCTGCTATTGAGTTTCTTGAGTGTGGGACCCTGTGGCTCCATTGAACACTGCTTTTACTTACAACTTTCCAGTTATGTTGACTTTTTTTTAATTATGCTTTCCCTAAGCTTGATGTTAAGTCTTACCTGAATCAGGTTTAATGTGAAACTAAGTGGAGGAGAAGGTACAAGTGTTTAAATTAACCACTTGAAATGTCTTTATAAAATCCAGAGAGGAGCACTTCTAGGAACCTCTAATGTTCTCTGCTCTGTGAAGCCAAGTTTCTTTCAGTTCGTGGGTGCTTGTGGAGCTCTTAAGTGCATGCAGCTGTGGCAGACTGGCGGTGCTCAAGCGCTGGCACAAATAACCTTGTTTTGTGTCCTGCAAATCTCAAGGTTGGGGGGGAAAGTTACTACTGCTGTGCTGTGATCCAGAGAGATCAGTGATCATTGGGACTTTCTGCATTGACTTTTGCCCGTGTTGAACAGAAGAGCGGAACACTTGGGTGTAGGACTCCGCCTACAAAGAGCTCCTTGGGTTTTCTTAAATCTAAGAAAAATTCACACTGCTTCAAGTGCCAAGCAGCTGCGTGTAAAGACAGCTTGTCGCTGTGTCAGTGAATGTCTTTCTGGTCTGTCTCACAGTTAATATCTCCCGTAGAAATTGATGAGTGTTTTTAAGCTAGAGATCTAGCTTTTCTGTTTATGCTGAGTTTGAGGAAGTCCGTATTTTGCGAATCAGGATTTGACAAGCTGTCAGGTGTAATGATCAAAAAAGAGTGCTGCTCTGTTCAATTTTGATGTTGCTAGCGGGCCTCTTGCTTTGTTGGCATTAACATGTCAATCACCCAAATTGATACTTTAATAAGATTCCTATCAGTTGTGCTAGTGACCTAGCAGTCTGGGAAATGATCTGCTTTGAAAAGACTTGAAAGGAGTATCTCTTTCTCTTGAGTTCGAGGGGAATGGGACACAGAAGAAGATATTAATGGTGTTTTTAAGGTAGAACTATAGCTCTTCTGCTAGAGAAGAAAACAGTGAAATGGTCCAGAGAGGTTATGTGAAATAATATTTTGTGGTGTTTGGTTTTGTTTTGTTTTTTTGTTTTTTTTTTTAAAGAACTCCAAGATCAGCTGACTGGTTTTTAATTTCAAGTCTTTTCTGTCTTGTTTAGGAATGGTGGTCTTATGTAAATTGAATAAATGACTTTTACTGAGAAAGTTAATTTTGTAGTTGAGTGGGGTTTGGTAACTTAAACTTTTTTAATTTAAAATATTACTTATGTAAATATATATTATGTAGATATTCTAATATCTACATAAATGTAATTCTTGGATTAGATTTTTTTTATGCCACTGCCATCTGTAATAATACTTTCATATAAAGCATCTTCCTTACTATAAATTTGTACGGAGCTGATTTATAATATCTCTCTGCATGTGGCGTGTATGTGTGGATTATTTCTTTCTTGACCAACAGTTTTGTATTCCTAGAGTTGCTAATTACTGATTACTGAAGGAAAGCTATTATATTTTCAGCTAGGTATGTTTTTTTATTCTAAATAAATCTCAAAGGTGACATTGTTATGTTCTTAGCAAACGCATACGGTTAATACTCAATGCAGCACTCAGGTTGCCTAGCAGCTAGAGAAGGCCACTTCGTCTAGATCCAGATGGAAGCAGGGTGAATGAATAAAAGTGATTTTGGTTTTAGGTGAGAGCAACGTGAGATTTCTTTTTTTTTGCTTTCTTCTGTGCATTCGTGTGTCTCTTGGTGGTAAGTAATAATGGCGGTAAGTAGTAATAACGGCAGAACTCTTGAGCGACATAGCATTGAGATCAACTGCTGAGGGGCAAACTCTGGTCCTTCGCGCTGGCTCAATCTAGGTTAATTCCATGAGCTCTTTGGACAGTAACACAAATTTACTAATGGAAAATCATTGGCAGTGTTTAGCTCAAAACACTTGCACACCACGACATCTTGTGTGCAAAGTGTGCTTTGTGTGAGGAATTTCATTACACTAGCATTATACTTTTGTAGGGCACGCTACACAGTGGAGCCTTGTCTTTGCACATATCACAAACATCTATGTGATTAATAATAAACATAATTAAATATAGGGTTTGGTAGCTGATGTTACACTTGAAACTACTTTCAACTCCCTTTTTTTAAAGGTAAATAGAGGTTAAACTTAACTTCAGGTTAACAGGCAGAAAGGATGTGATGTTCAGATGGAGACAGCATGTTTAGAGTGCAGTATGATTTTTCTTTTAAGGTGCTACTTATCAGATTTAAACTGCTAGGATGAGTATAGTTTTTTCTTTCCCATTAACAAAAAATGTTTCTATGGCTTAACTGCTGAAACCTGTAGGGGTCTGAGATTAGCTGTGGTGGATGTCTGAAACACGTGTTGCAGCTATCAGGCACAGCTGGGGGAGAGGGAGCAAAGCAACATCACTCTGTTTTTGTGGGAAGGATCTTTACAAACAGAAATATGACAACTGCTAATTATGTTGAGTGGCAGTTACCATTACAAAACAAAAAAAAAGTGTAAACCAAAATAAAACCCAAGCTGCTTCGCCATCCAGAAGGCAAATCAGCAGTGTTTTTTAAAAGCTTTTTGTATTGGTTGTCACCTGCATGACAGGATGTTACTGTGCAGTTCACCTCATAGGGAAGGGATTCAAAGAAGCAACACTGGTAACTAAGTTAATCCTTTCATTTAAAGGAGGTAAATTTAGAACACCATCATACTTGATTGTAAATTTTAATGTTAATTGCACACTTAACCAAAAGCTAATTATGCATTTCAGATGAGAGAATCATCTATTCCCCTGGCATCCCATTCCCATCATGTTTTTGCTAAGTTCCTTATAAGCACTGACTTTAAACTTGAATGCTTGCACAAAATGTGCTTCTAAAAAAAGAGATAAGAGCTCTGTAATTTAATTTATAGATGCAATAGCAATGGGTGTCTCTAAAGATCTAACGGGCCTGATTCTGCTCATCATTTTCACAGCTCTTGTGAAATCCTCTGATTTGCTGTTCAGACAAAGAACTGAAGTGGGCAAAGTCATGACAGTGAAAAGAACAGGTTGATCCTTGTAAGAGAGGCAGTTTGCAGCATTGAGGATATACTGGGTCCCAGGAATGAAAATCGTCAGGCATGAGTGGACGTAAAGCACTACTTCTGATGTTAAAACACAATGCAGAATATTTGACTGGAGAAGAGATTCAATAACAGTGTAATTCAGTTCCAAGGTCTTGGTTGTATCTCAAGATATAATACTGCTGCTTTGGGAAGAACTTGTGCTTGTGCCACTCTGAATGGTCTTTAAGATTAGAGTTGCAAGAGTGATACAAGGGACAAAAAAAAACCCTTAAAAATAAAATCCTGGGTGGTTAGTTATCCCACTCACTATTGAATTTATTTAACAGGCTAAGCTTGCTGAGCGGGGCATTCCTGTATCTGCAGTTAAACAGTTGACATGGAAGGTTTATTTCTGTTTATAGTTAATCAGCTCAAACCCATTGTTATCTCATTATAACTCTACATTACAGTGAAGGCCAAATTCAACTTCAGTCTAAGATCTCTTACCGCTGGAGTTATTCCGGTTTACAATATTGGATTTAATCTCACTTCAAGGTGTAGTATCTCTTTTCATGCTACATCTTTGCAGAGTTACTAGGTACATGGAGCATTTGCCCTTGTTTGGTGCATTACAGTAAAATGAAAAAAGTTATAGTATTGCTTTCAGAGGCACCATGCTGTATCCAAGAGCAGGGTCCACTATATTTGTTTTAGTTGATTAAGAGCTGCTGATAATTCAATTGTTTGGACCTTTTCCAGAGAAAATGGGCCTATGTTAACTGGTTGTCCCGTAGGGGAAAGGCGATACTTGGAAGATTTCAAGGGAAATTCCTCAGTTAATGTAGTAAGGCAGTTAAGCTTTGAAAGGATAAATGGGTTGCTGACCTCCTGACCTTTTGCATTTAATGTTTTTTACAGCAGAAATTCAGAACAGATATTTCGGTACTTTCCAGTAATCATTTTATGTAAGGTCTTAGACTTATGTGCCTCAACGTTTTCCGGTTGTCCTTGTCTTATCAGAATCACCCTTACTATGATTTTCTTTCACAGTGTTATCTTCTACATAATGCCTAGGAATATTCTATATTTAAATATACTTGGTTACACTGTGATCAGTTACGAGATAATGCAGTGGGTGAAATTTATGAATTCTCATGGTATTTGTCCCAAGTGAGCACGTACTTAAACTGTATCATAAGTTTTTGGTCAAATGAGAAAATATAACTATTTGTTGAGCTCACATTAATAACTTCCATGCATTGTGTTGTTTACTGCAGTGTCATGTTTATGCAACATTTATGAGTAGGCTGTATGGCTGATTTCAGAGATAAAAACAGGAACCTGAGACCATAAAAACTGGTTTTCTGATGTGAGAAATTGTACCCTGTAGCACAACTGGAGTACCCAGGAGTTTAGCAGTGGGGACTTTGTAATTTATTTTCTGTTGTCTAGCTATTTGATGTCATCCTGATTCATTAACCAGCGTGAACTAAGCTCCCAGATGTTGAGTGCTGATTTTCTGTATTTCTGTTGGCAAGGGCTATTTTCAGTCACATTGAGGGAAGGTCCTATGAGTATCCCTGAAGCGCCTTTTGATTTGTTAGAAAGACAAATGAGTGATGATCCTTCCAGCACAGGGGAAATAGTGACTTTATTTCCTCTCTACAACATAATATCATCTCTGTGTTGTTTTTTTTTTTTTAATTTTCCTTTTAATAAACAGGTCCCCAAAACAACCTCTTACCTGGTTATTGTAGTTAAATTGTGCTGAAGCTGCAGTGTCACCCAGTGTGCCACCTGACCGCTGTGTGTAGTGGTGTTGAAAGGCAGCAGCACTGGACTCTGCCGATACGTATGGTGCTGACAGAAGGGAACACTAGTGAGATGCACCAAAAACTGGACAAAAATGCAGCATGCTGCTGTGGTGTGGAGAACTGGGAGGCCTAGGGCTTGCTGGTTAGTTTCTCCCATCTGCAGAACAGCATAATGTTTACCAGGAGACACTGATGTCAGATTTCTGGTGAGCTGTTCTGGCTGTCCAGCAATTATTGATGAGAGTGGCAAAGTGGGAAACATATCAGTCCTGTTTGGGGATAGACATATCTTCCAATAGCAGCTTAACACCTTCGGGCTGCAGCAAGGTGCATCCTACGCATCCTAGTGTGTCCTTCTCTGCTTCCGTCACAGTCCGGGCTTTGCTGTGTTGCTAAGATGTTCCTCCTTCCAAATGGAGCTGCTGGTCCCAAGTGTTTTACCTAGCTCACACGTGGCATCCTGTGCTTCTGTTGTGTGTATCTTGTTTGAAAAGTCCTTTGTTTTTGTTAATTCTGCTTCTGAGCCATTTCTTTGCTGATCATGTATCAGATACTCATTGCTTTGCTACTAATTTGTGTTAGAAGCTGAAACAGTAGGCGACAAGAGAGTTTGAAACTTGGGAGGAGCAGGTGTGAGTGGAGCAGATAAACACACCATGTTATGAGCTGCTGTGCTTTATTACCCGAAGTAACTTCATATGGTGTAAGAGTCAGGTGATTAAACTTTGTGTGTTACTTAAAGAAGGCTCAATGATATTTTCTCAGCCAGATTCTGGCCGGCTAGTTGCTCTGACAAATACAGACATCTGTACCAGAGCTAAGGGGTAAAGTCATGGAGAAAGAGCAGTGTGTGTATATATGTGTGCGCACATATGCTACTGATGCCTGTCAGGTATTACTGTCTCTCTGCTTTTCTTGTAGTCAGGGTGATAAAATAGAACATATTGGGGATTTGTGCATAGGATGTTTATTAGGCAGGATATTCACCTTAATGCTGGTTTTGCCTTTGCACGTGCTTGTTCAAAGATCCACCTGCTGCTTCCTCTCCTTTGGTCCTTACATCGGTGATAATGCTGTGGCAGTTCTGAAGTCACCAAGCGTTCGAGTGCCATGGTAACTGCATCCTGCTCCACCGACTGCCAGCGGGCACAGAGCCCTTCCCAGTTCTGAAAGGCAGTAAGTGCTCCAAGTGCCAAATTGTGGTAGACTGGTGTGAGTCAGCTTTGATAAGTCCATGGAAAGTCCTTTACCAAGTGGTCTGCAGGTTTCTCTCTTTCCTTTTTTTTTTTTTTTTTTTTAAGAGGGAAGAAAGAGAAATAACTCCCATCAAATGTGTTTTGGATTTTTTTTTTAACTCTCAAACTCTCCTACATTATTGAAAGGCTAAAAAATGCATTCCCATTGGAATCACCACCAAATGCTAAATTGCTTCCTTGCTGTGTGTTTTAGCTTCATGCTATACACATTTCTGTAAGGCTATACCACTTTCCTGTAGTTTTCTCTTGGCTCTGTGCCATGCAGCCTGGCTTGCTCCTGGTGAAATCAGATAGCACCTTCGTAAACACTTTTGCATTAACTGTAGGGATAGTTCTCGCAGAGTACTGTCATAACGGAATTTGAAATAATTGAGTTGTGCATAAGAGTGAACAAAGAGATGGAAAAATGAGAGGAAGTCAATTTACTTGTTTCCTTTTTAGAGAAGAAATATTCTGACTGTACTATACCACACTGGTACATCAATTGATTGCATGGAGTAACAACACTGGAAATTTACAGCTAAGCAAAGCTAATTAAGGAATGCATTTTCTAGATTTCTCTTGCGTAAGAGTGGAATGATGGACCTCAGCCTTTGGGCTTCTCTTACCCTCTCAGCCTTTGCTGGGTTGTAGAACTGCCAAGACTGAAGAAAATCAGACTTCACCATGTTCAAGTGTTTATGTGTATGCAGTTTCTAAAGAGACACTCTAACTTACTTCTGTTGTAGTTACTAACTTCAGCTACAACAATGGTGACAGCCCCGCAGAGGTTAACTGAGGCTAAGTGTGATTTGAGGTGTGTAGTCACGTAACATCTTGATGACTTGGTGAACAGAATCAGTGCTCTCTGGAGTTGTTTCCACTACCATCAGTTGTAAACACTTTCGTTTGTTCAGCGTTGCTGTAAAATACAAACTTCTTCAGCTGCACTTCTTTTATACCTGCCCTCTGCTCCCTGTGTGGAGGCATAGCCAACTAAATGGAAGGCAACAGAGGACTGGGAAACAAGAAAAGAGCTACTTAGGGGTTGGAAGGGGTGATTAAGCTTCCTTTCTATTACCCTAACTACTGCAAACTGCCACTTAGCTGCAACGCAGCATGGCAGGGTTTGCTCCAGTTCCAAATGGGATGAACACAAAGTGCTAGTTTCAGTCCTGCTACATGTCTGGTTTATTCCCATGTTATTTCTAAGGTGCCCAAGGTTGAAGGCTTGTGTCACACATTGTTGGGAATGTTGTGCTATTTCAGAAATCACTGCTTGCAGGACTGTGGAAACTTGTTTCTGATTGCCAGAGAGCAAGTTTTGGCTGTGTGCAGCCATTAGGGAGAGAAACTTAAGTGACAATTTAAGGCATAGAAGTTGAAATGCCATCGAGCATTTGGATTTACACTGTTTTTTCTCTCATCTCCAATCCCAAAGACACAGTGCTAACAGTTACCAGAAAAATAAGGAAGGTCTTTAGATATGATCCTAATCTTACAGTGGTGCAAACTCAGAGGATCTACAGGACAGGCTTACGTCACGTGTAGAGTTTAATGCTGCAGTAACCTGGTCCGGTGCATCCAGCTGCTCAGCAGTACAGTAAAGCACTGAGGGGAGATGCGTTGTCTGAAAGCAGGAAGGTTGTGGTTGGTGAGCATGGCAGGGGGCTTGCAGCAAGCCTGATTTAGCTTAAGCACAGCTTTGTGCTGACACAGCTGTGCCATCTACACTTCTGGAACTGGCTCTGTCTCTGGTAAGTGAGGTTCTTCTATTACAGACAACTTCACTGCACAGTGCTGACATGCCCTAAAACCAGTGAGTGGAGTGAAAACTGGCACAAAACTAGAGTAGAACCAAAGCAGGACCATGAAATGAAAAACAAAAAAACCTCAGTACCTCTGATGATTATGTTAATTACACTGTAAAGCAACACCAAAGAAACAGTGCTCATAAACGCTGGCTTGCAAGCAGCAAGGAGTGGTCCCGAGCGGCAAGCCCAAGAGGGCTGGGTTCTGCAGGGATGGAACTGCTGTTGCAGAAGTGTCAGTCTGCACGAACACCATATGGATTCCAGCCTTCCTGTGAGGTGGTTGGTGTCTGGGCTTAGCGCCTCCTGGGATGAGGAAGGTATGCATTTGGCAAAGCTCTTCAGCCTGTTTTTATACACCCTTCCTCACCAAATCCTCTTCCTAGGTTGTTTTTCTAAGTGCGAGACGTGGTGTAAAGCACAGAAGGGATTTGAATGGGTTGGCTGGTTATAGGAACTCATGGCTCCAGATGAATGGTATTTCTATACTGATGCTCATTCCAACTGTTGCGCTATAATTATGCGACAGCTGAAAATCTGTATCTGTTTAAGGCTCCTTATCCTAGCTAAAATGGATTGTAGAATAATGCCCTTCATTTTGAAAAGCGCATGCAAGAAAAGTCACTACCGCAAAGCTATTAAATGAGGTAGATTTGTGAGAACTGCTTGGTCCCCCTGAGTCTTCGGAGGCTGGAAGTGTAAAATTAATAATTTCCTTTCACTTGTGCTGGTTAATGATTTATTTAGGGAAAAGCGAACTCTTCCAAGGGAAGAATCTGCATAAAGTTCAGCCCCTGTAAGGTACGTGCTGCTGTTCTAAGTTGCATATGCCCCGCTCCACAGTAGCGTGTTCAAAGCTGTGGCTGTCATTCTGAAATCTTGGACAGGTTTCGTGATAAAATTCTGGTGTAAATATGAATGGGAGCTACTTATTATTCTATCAGGAGATTGCAAGAAATCTAAAGGGAGCAAATTCAGAAAAAATCATCCACACCATTGTCATGGCAAAACTGGGATTTGAATAATCTTTCACCTAAATCTGGAAATGGTCTTGGTTTTCCAGACATCTACCGTTTTAATGGGAAAATTCATGTGAATCAGTGGTACTTGCAGAATCTGGCTGTAACTTGCACACAACAGCATCTTTGCATCACTGCGTTGTTGGCTCGAAGTCATGTGGCAGTTCTCCCACCTGCAGCACGGGCTGTGGAAATCCTCTCCGCATGGCTGGGAGACCGGGAAGCACAGTAGCTCCACTTGCGTGTCAAAGCCTGATGTTGCTAAGTGATGGCAAGGTAGTCACCTGCCATATCATTTACAAAATCCAAGTGCTTAAACAGAAGGAAAGGAATAGCTTTATTTTCCACTGATTGTGTACAAGGTGTTTTTCACTGTGGTACTGAAAGTATCAAACCTATGCATCCCTTTTACTCCAGCTGGGATATTCAGAGTTTTAAAGTTCCTGTTTATCCTGCCTGAGAATGTGCCCTCCAAATGCATAATATGTTATCCCACAACTGTGAGACAATCAGTGCAATCAGTTTGATGATCAAAAAAAACCCTGACTTTTTTTTTTAAAACAAAACAAAACACCCCCCTGCTTTTTATCAACTAATACAAGGGCAGAGAAGCAGTGGTATTTGTTTTGTTGATTATAATGTCAGAATCCANATCTTTTTTTTTTTTTTTTTTTTCTTTTTTTAAACTATAGTCTATGTGCCTGAGAAGCACTGTAGCATTGATTTTGTTTAATATATTTTTTGTGAAGAAAGGTGAGAACAAATCTAAGCTATCATATTAACTAACTAGTCTGGGACTGTTAGTAGGAAATACAAGAAGGAGGAGATTTTTCATTTCTAATTTGTCTGCTTATTTTATGGATAAAAAAATGATAAAGATTTAATTGCCTGCTCAATAAAGTATTTGTTCAAAATAGTCCCTCAAACGGAGATGCTGTGTGACTTTTTCAGTCATGACTCATTGGGTCTCCACTTTTTTTTAAATGAAAAGATTCCCAAGATGTGTTAATTTTAAGGTCACATCTATTAAATTCTTGATTAATAATAATGAGTGTTAATTTGACAGCGTGTCAAGGCTTGAGGGATTCATATAACTGGTGTTCTCCTTTCGGAAAAGGGATAGTTTGTCTTATATCAGAGGTGGACTTGCACAGACCCAGGTTTGGAACTAGAGACGACCATCTGAGAGAGTGGGAGCGTTGCAGTAGATTGTCTCCCTGTGAGGTGCAATCAGGAATGCATCTCCCCATCTGCATGGTCTTCCCTTCATCCGGAGGATGTACAGCGCCTGCCTATCTGTAGAGGAAGGGACAGGGGTTTGCAAGAATGACATCTGTATTGGCATCAGTGATTACATCCTAATTCCTACTCTTCAGAAATGAGCTCTTCTCAAGTTTTACACTTCTGCACAGTACAGATTGCACTTTTAATTCGGACTTGCAATCTGGAGCAGTTTCCAGCAGGGACTTGTGACTCTCGAGGAGCTTTCTCCCAGAGTCAGATATGTGTGTTCTCTGTTGAGAGGCTTGATGCTTTGTTTCTTTGCTTCCACAGTCCCAAAGTATCGCTCAACACTTGCAGGTTGCTGCAAAATCCTATACATTCAACATTGCTTTTGTGACTAACCTCTTCATTCACTATGAGTAATGAATGGAACAGAAAATTGTGTTTCTTTGTTTTATTAAGTAATGAAAGAGAAAATTGCGCTGCTTTTACCGCACAACCCTTACCAAAAATAGCACCAGACTATATTTTCTCTGGCTTTTTTTCTTTACTATTATTTTACTATATTAAACACAACCTTTTCTTCCCTTTGGATTTCTTTCCATCTTTGTGCCCTGAAGCTTCAAACACCAAATTTTGTGAGTCATATAAATGTTCTGAGACATCAAATTAAGTAGAAACTGGAGAATGAGTTCTCAAAAGGTTGTGAATGCTGCTGACGTCAATCTCAGATTGAAATAAGAAAGAAGATATAGCTGGTGGATCCTGTGAGCAAGACTGTAAGGGCACTTATGCTAATTCTGTTGTTGGAGCAGAAATTGTGTTTTTTATAAATGAAGGCAATAGTCCCAACTGAAGATTTAACAGGCATTCATCTTAGTAACTAGATGATCTTGAGCTTTCATACTTCACAGTGAAATTTGCCTTCAGCAGATTCAAACAAGATTGCTTGGAAGTGACTAAAACGAATGGCAGCATGCTTTCTGCTTTTTCAACTTTTAATACAGTTCAGTTTTCCAGCTCTACTTTTGCAGAATTCCTCCTTCAAAGTAGCATTGCAGAGTATTTTTTTTTTTTTTTAATGAATGGAAGACTGTGAACCTATTTAGAGATTTTTCTTGTCTGTGGGAGAGGACTGAATTTTGAAAGTAGCAAGGAATCATGAAAGTCAATATATCTTAAGAATTATTTTGATAACATGAAACACCTTTTAGAAAGCGGTTAGTAATACTGTTTTTGAAGTTAAATGCATGTAGATTGCGTATCTGTATTGATTTAACGGTGCTATTGAAACTTCCTGCAGGTGTAGTGAGAAGAGTGCAAACCATGACTAAAGGAAAGGGATGTTTTCCTTCTGGAAATGACAAGGAAGTAATTTGCTATTGGCTTATCAGTGCAGGATGCTCTTTTATGTGTGCATGTCTTGGCTTTAACAAATATGGCAGTTCAAAGTTTACCAATAACTGGTATACTTGCTGGCTATTTTATGCTGTTTCCATTCAGACAGTTCACTGGAAGCCTGCATCTAATTGTTAGTTAGTAGTGCTGCAGTGATCACTCTGCGTCTAGATGTGTTTTGACTGAAGGTATGTTTCCACTGGTGAAATAGGAGTTGAAGATGTTCAGCCCTTTGTAAAATCAAACTATGGTTTGGAGAGCATCTTACAGCAGCAGATAGAATGCTGTCAAGTTCAGAGAGACCAAAGTGAATTGAAGCAAGCCCAGAGGTATTGAAGGAGCAAGGTGATGCGATTGCCGGTTAACTAGATCGGGACAGCAAAGTGGATGCCTCTATCAGGTTATCTGTATTGCTGTGCTCAGGTACTTTTCTGATGCTGTGAAGGAGACTTTTTGACAGATTTCTATGGGAAGTCAGTTTACAGATTGGTGGCATAGCATGTACCTGTGCATTGCAGTCAAGGCCAGTATGACAATAAACAAGTAAAATTGCTTCAAATTTAGAGATTAAATACAGGTTGGATATACCCACAGGCAGCCAGTAGGAGCTCAATGGGAAAGTAATGAAGAGGGGCCGTCTAGCTGGCTGCTCAGTGCAAAATGTACTTTTGCTTTGAAGCTGAGAAGAGCACAAGGGAAGAGGTGCTGGCTCTTGAAGCCGGTGCACAGTGTTCTGTGAATAGAAATACCAAAGAGCAGCCCCAGGAGCTGGCGTTGCTGCCAGCTGCAGGGGACACCGGGGTGAGCCCATCCCAGGACTCGGTCTCCAGCTGCCGGCTCCTTCTGGGAGGGGGACCAAACCCCATCATTTTACAGTCCTCCTGCCACAACTGCTTGGTTACCATTGAAAGGGAGAGGCAGGCAGTGATGACAGGTAATTTGACTGAAAATTTATCAGCCAGTGGGATACAAGATAACTTGCCTGATGTAGGTGATGACAGTGCCTTTCTAACGCTTACACCACGAATGATCAGGGAGCATCTTGTAGTCACAGTATACAGTTTTACCAGGGAGGGGGGGACCTGTGAGGGGTGAGGTCCTTTAAATTACACCTACAGGGTTAAGAAAGAGTTTTAAATTGAGAGCATCATGTCGTGAAAAGAGTCTGTGGAATTTGTCTGATTCTGCATGTTTGGCCATACAGGCGAGGGAGGAGGAGGAGGAGAGGTTTCAGTGTTGCAGTTATACATGAAACAGTATTGAAAAGGAGGTCCACCACAAACCGGTTTATTGGTGATTAGTTTCTAAATAAGGAAGATGTTTCCCCTGTTGGTAAAGTTTTACATAATTGTATTTCACTGCAATTTTGTATCCATTCCAGAAACATCCATTTCTGATTGCTGTTTGGATCAGAAGCTTGTACTGTTCAGGACCAGATGCTGAAACGCTTCAACTGCTGATCTGAGATGGCATGGTGATTTCTCTACCCTGTGGTGAATGAGCACAGAGGCAGAGAAGCATTTCTGTTTCCTGAAGCTGCCTGTTTCTGGTTAACTAGCATAAAAATGAGTATCTGCCGAATTGGTGCTTATCAGAATTCCTAAACAACTCTTCTGCCTCCAGCAGTGACACTCGATTATGTTTCTCATTCCTAAGCCTCTTAGAGGTTTAGCATTTATGAATCTCCTATAATACTGTTTGCTTGACACATTTAGTTAGGCATATGACTGATCAGTTGAGAGAAAAACAAGTCATCTCGTCGAGCAAAAATTGAGGCTTCTAGTAAGGAGGGTGGAGAGGCAAGCAAAGGTTTCCTGCTGTTAGAAATCAAGTTAGAACAGGGCCGTTTAAAATAACTGAAATGGATTTAGTATAAAACCAAGCTATATGTCCACTTCCCAGCCAACTTCAGACAGTCTACTACAGCTGCTTTTGTTAGCAATTGCAGTAGAGAGGCTGAGGACTGAGTGGACTGTAGGGTGGCTCAGCTCTTGCCTAGTCCTTCAGGATGTGCGAGCACACTGGTGGGTGTAATCTTACACTTGATATTGATTTTGCAGCTAAATTGTGGGATAAAACCCAAATGTGGATCTGCAAAGAGCTCTCTGCCCAGTGTCTCCTGTGAATGCAAGGCAGACAGTCTAGTAGGGAGGAGGCAACTGTAGTGCTGGTTGGGGTGGTGGTTCCTGCAGCCCTATGGCTGTGAGCACTCTCTGCTGATCCTCCTGGCCAGATGCACCTCCAACAGTGGCTGGAGGAGGTGCTGCTCAGCCAGTCTGAATTACCTTTCTGCAGTGGCTTCACTGTGAAGGGGTCCTAAGCATTCTTGTAATATAAATGATGTTAGTAGTTGGTATTGTAAGCAGGTGCATTCCAGCTCAGCGTACCTTGAAAATTTGACAGCAGCCAGATGTTTAACTAGGTAGAGTAACTGATGACTCTAAATACCATCATATAAATCTTGCAAATCCTACTGAAGCTGAGACTCCAGATACGGCTTGTGAATTGTGATTTCTCAGAGGCCCTGTTTGATCAGAGAGTAAACTCTTGTCTTTAACCCCCGATTGGACCCAACAGAGACAGCACGTATTGTGATGGGTCACTAATGACCAATTTAAGCAAGGCAGTTAATTGATTCTTTGGAGCTAAACAAGGCTGGTTGAAAATAGTTATACAAAGATATATATATATTTTTTTAGTATTTTAGTGGAAATTGACCCAATGTTGCTGTTAGATGTAGCTGCAGAAAGAAGCTTTCTACAGCAGCACAGTCTTGCTTTGGTATACATTTCAGCCAGCATATGGTATACGTTTTAACTGAACACATGGAGAATTAACTTGATTTAAGTTGATTGATTTTGATTACTGACAGGAGGATATGCTAATGAGAAACAATCCATCATGTCTAAAAGACTGCTTCAATTTCTAGCACAGCTGATACATAATGTTTATATGACATGCATGAAAAGTACAGTAAAAATGTGTTGGACTACTTTGAAATTTTTCTTAGTGGTTACTCCTTGATGAACAGGAGAGGACGCATTATTCTGATAGCAGCTTGACAACACATTCTTCTGTCAGTGCAAATTAAGACATTGAATATATCTAGCTAGGATAGATATATTTCTTTGCCTCAGGAATTTGGTAGTGCTGGTAGTTGTAAAAAAAACCAACCAAACAAACAAACCACACCCCAAAACCAAAACAAACAAAAAAAGAAAAGAAAACAAAAAACACCACAAAAAAAACCCAACACCAAAGAACCCCCAAAAAAACAACAACAAAAAAACCCACCAAAACCCAACAACCAACCAACCAAAAAAACAAACCCAAACAAACAAAAAACCCAAACCCAAAACCTGCTAATCTGGCAGTAGCAGAGAGTTTGGGGGCTCACAGCTTTGTGCCCTCATGCTGAGGTGTGTGAAAACCTCCAGCTGCTGGATCGTAGCAGACTTCAGCTACCACACTTTGTGGTGGAAGAGGGTAACCCGGTGCCATTTTTCAGCAAAAATTCTGCCAGTGGGTCAAGAGGTTGCATTGTCTGGACAAAGTGCCAAAATAACCTCTTGTATCTAAAAAGTTTCAGAAAGGTTGTTGAAATGCAATACTGAATTCCCACTAGTGGTGTGTGAGGTCTAGGCACCCAGCTCAGACCAGTCTTTGAAATTGGTCCTTTAGTTTTTAGTTTACTGGAGCCTGTTCATTTCAGATGTTTGTGTACATGTTGCTTAGGAAGAAAAAGTGTAATATCATAGTGGAGAATTTTAAGAGCAAGCAGATTGGTGGATGCAACATCTCAAACCTGGGGGTAAAAACTTTTTCTGGTGAGCATTCAGTTATAGGTAGGAAGCCTGTTGTATTGCATGGTTATAAATCAGCCAAGGTACGAAATGCTGTCCTTTGTAAAGTAACTAAAAGTGGTAACTCCTTCCTTCATGTAGTTATTCCTCCTGTGCTCCCAAAAAGTCACATCAACTTACCTATATTGTGATGCTGCAAGTGCTTAATAAATATGTCCAGTGTAAATATACAAGTTAGAACAACCAGCTCCGCTGTTCTTACTTGTATGAATATGGTATTGAAATAAAAATCTTTCCGAATGGCCAGTAAATTAAGTTGTGTCATAGCAAGTCAGCTGCTCTCCATATGGAAGACTTGGCTGATGTCTAGGCCCTAAAGTGTTTTCCACCTAGCCAAAAATACCCACTTTGTCAAGGAGGTAAAAACCCTATATAAATAAGAACAGTAAGTGATAATCCACTATATAGTCATTGATAGCAACGGATCTGAGTGACTTTTGCAAATAATCACTATAGACACAGCTGCTGTAGGAGGAGAAGTAAGAGTGGGATGTTTTACAGCTATCTCTGCATGATGTTTTTGATACAGCACTTGAGTAATCGCGCTGCCTGTGCTACCAAGGTGAGCCATACAAATAATATTTAAGTAGATAAGAGCCTCCTGTATTGAGCCTGAGCAGGAGGAGGGGAGCTCTGCTTTTTTCCCCCCAAAAGTCCCTTGGTGGGGCCAAGCTTTGTGCTTGGGTAGGAAATTATCCCCTGTGGAGACGAAACTCGCAGGTAAAGGAAGCTGGTGGATGCCCACAGATGGAACTGCAATGGCTTTCTCCTAGGGCAGCTCCAAGGCGAGTGCAGTGCTTGTTGCACTGTTGGCAGCACAGCTGGCAGTAGTGCCAGCGAGGTTGCTTTGGGAACTTTGGAGCTGAAAAAAACTTTGGAGTTGAAAAAACTCTGGAGTTCTCTCACCTTTAGCCAATATGATGTGTCGAGAGGAGGAGATGGCACTCCTGTGAAGGAGAGAGTCCCAGTGACATATGAAGGGTTGCTCCGTAGCTAAGCGTGGCGTTATCCTTGGGCACAGAATGACACAACCTGACTGTTCTGTTTTCACTGTATGTTTTGCAGGAGTCATTCATGTGACGTGAGCATGGTTGCTAAGATCAGGAAGAGGTCGGCTGATATTTAGTCTGCTCCTGTCAAGCAGCAGGGTGGCATCTCCTCCTAGATGTAGCAGATGACAGCCTTGATATGTCCATGAGGCAGTTTGTATGTGCAATTTGGAAAGTATAGCTTGTCAACTAACACCTGTATTCATACAAGTGGGTAAGCAGACAGGCAGTAATGGCAAACGAAGTATATGCTTAATGTGAACCTGTGAAACCTAATGTTTCTCTGTGGCAAAACTAATCTGTATTTCGTTGTTAAATGAATAGCTACCTCCAGGCTAGTGTTTCTTTTCATTTTTTTTTTTCTTTTTCTTTTCTATCTCAACTCTTCATTCCTTGAAACTGAATTCCTGTTTTACTTTAGGAAGTACACAAAATATTCCTGGATGTGGCTTTGCCATACCTGTGTCTATAGGTATTTGTCTCACCCAAATTCAAGTCTTCTCTGCAATTAAGACACAATTAGGTCTAGGGCACTGAAGTGGCCTGAAGTAATGGGGCAGGAAGGCGATTGTATAGTTGGGAGGAAAACACTTGCTAATAAAAGGTCAGTGAAGAGAGAAGGGTCCTCACAAAGACTGAGCAGGGCTCCTAAAAGGTCCTGGTGATGTGCCCTTGTCTCCCTTGCTTTAACAGCATATGACGTGCCTTTTCTCTTCCTGTTTCCTGGACTGCCCCTCTAGCGCTGTCCATCTGGAGTGATAGGAGCATGCTTTGTAACTGGCAGGTTTTTGTCACTGTAAAGCAAATGAATAAATGGTAGATCTGCTGCTAATCTCAGCTGAGATCAGATAAACCCAGAAAACTCTGGCTTCTACAGCAGCATACCCGAGAGCAAAATCTGGTTCAGATGCTTTGTCTGAAGTTACATTGGAAAACTGCATCCAGAAATGATTTCACTTTCAAATTGTGGAAACTATAATGAATTATGAATAACAAGCTGGTGACTCCTGTGAACAAAGAAATTCTCAAAAAATCCTGTGCTGGTTATTGCAGCTTCCCACAGAAAAGGATGAATGAGTTTGCAGTGGAGAAAGTACAGCTCCATCTTGCTGAAAGTATTCAATTTTGTGTTGAAAACATGAAGCTGGAAGGAACAATGGTACCATGGTAACTTGTGATCTTTTTAATCTTTCTTACAAGATTGTAGAGCTGTTTACCATGGCAATATCAAGTTAATATGGCACATTCTTTCTGAATTTCTTGTTTTCCCTTTTATTATAACGGTGTGTTTGAAAACTCTCTGATGCTATATACTGCAATTGAAGCTCTGCGATACCTTCAGTAAAACAAAGATGCTAATTATGAGCATTTTTATTACTGTGCCTAGTTGATTTCCTTCCTTCACTTGTTCATTTTTTTTGTTTTAACAATCCTAATAATACCTAAGCATTCTGACCTAAGCACAAGTCTGAGGCACAATGTGAAGCCTGTAATTGAGTTTCTGTTTTCATTAGATAATTTCATTAATTGTATTTCCATCATTTGCTCCTGAAATCTGAAAATGATGTCTGAGAAATGGCTTTTCAGTAATCACATGGATGTAGAGGTAGTGACAACTTTGCTTCTCCGGAGTGCAGTTATAATTCTCAGTGCAGTCTCTGCACTAATCTGTGTTACATGCTATGAAGTGGTTCAACGTTCAGACTATGTCACAAGCTGAAAAAATGCAATGAACAAAATGCATCTTTGACTTTCAGTGTCTTAAGCTTTACCAGATATCTCCGCAACTCTGTGGGTGCCCAGTTTGGCCAAACCCCTGGAAGTGACAGAAGAAACTCTGCGCAAAAAGTCAAAAAACAAACAAACAAACAACCTGACAACCAAAAAGACCCACCAGCAGAAGCAGAGGTCTGTGATTATCCAATAAAACAACTATTTGAAGAGTTTTTTCTCCATTGAAAATTTAAACAGTGAAATGGGCACAAGTCCTAGACCCAGTGAGATGAACAGCAGTTTTGCCGTATTGACTATGACAAGGGTAATATCACTTTATTGTCTTTAGTTTCTAATGTTCCTTGGGAGCTGCAGAAGCAGAATCATTCAAGCTCAAAGGAGAGATGCCTGAAGACCTGGTTCCTGCTGATCTCTGGCACAAGCTGAAGCAGCCTGTCCCCTGCCCAAGGAAACTGCTTGTTTTGCCTTTGCTGAAGCAAGCCTTGTAACCTGCTGGGATGATTGTTGTTACTTAGCTCATCCAAACACAGCTCACCTTTCCAGTGTTTTTTAATAAGCCAGCCCTCCCATCACCTTTTTTTGCTGTTCTTTTGGCTCATTTCAGTTTGTCCCTTTTTCTCCAGCACGATGTGTCACAAGGTGTCTCCTTCCCAGCAGTGCAGTCTCTGCAGGAGATCCCATTCCCTCTGGAGAAGTTCCAGTGTATTTCTAGTGTCATCCCTTCCATTGTCTTTTATGGGCACAGAGATGAACCTCTGTGTTTGCCAGATGCACCTTTAATACCTGTTAGTTTTCTTCTTCCTGCACCAAAATGCAGCCTCTTCCATTGTTGAAGTGGCAGAGCAATGGACATAGCACTGAAGCAAGTGTGGATGACAGGTTGTTCCGTCAGCTCTCGTCAATAAGCTGCTTTGAAAGACAGGGTATATGTGGAGGTTGTTTATGTTTACATCTCATTTCACGAGATAGACTGCAACTAGTCTGTTCGTTAATTAAAAGGAGGAAAAAATGTGCCAGAATGTTGCCTGTTCTTATCTAAGAAATTTTATATAACATTTGCTGTCTGTTGACGTAACTGTCCTAATGAATGCAGGGCTGATTTGATACGGTATCATTAGTGATTGGAAGGACGCTTTGAGATTAGAACAGAGCGTATATTCTTTATCATCTAATACTTATTGTCTGACTCTTTGAGTCCAGGAAAAGTACATACCGTGGATGAAACTTTGCAGCATATTTATTTATGTGCTACTTGATGAGGATAACTAGAATCTAGGAAAGTTTTAGTCACTAAGCATCAGGAAGGCTGGCACAAAGTACTGCTTAGCTGTGGCAAAATTTGTTGAGGATTAGATCTTAGGATTCCCTTTCCTCAGCTGCAGGTGTTGGCAGGAGATGAGCTCTGATGCTACCACATAGTCTGCCAAAAAGGCCTGGTTAAAGGTGTCTGAGATTCATGGGAGTTCTCAGTTTGTAAGACTTGTAAGCACTTGTCCTCACACACGTGCTTTGTCTTTGTGCAGTGAGTGCTGGCAGGACAGGGCTTAAGTCTTCTGCTTCAGCCCTTCAGGCTTCATATGAAGAACTAGCAAAAGGAGACATATAAGAAGAGAGATCTGGATATTGTGGCTTTCATAATTTTTTAACTGACTCAGAAGATGAAGAGAAGACCTTTGGTCAAGGGAAATTACTTTCACTTTGGTACACTGGATGGAGAAAGAAGACCTGGGTGCCATGTGAGGACAGAAGCTGGTTGGTGTTTTTTTTTCCTTTCAGTTCTTTGTATTAATTTTATTAATGTTTTAAACTGGGATATAATTTGTTCTCTGGATTCTGTTATTTTGAGAACGGTGATTGTGGTATGGGTGTACCAGTGAAATGGAAACTAATTATCTGTTTTCTGCATGACCAGAAATCATTCTGTTCTGCAGGAAGGCCAGATACTGTCACTGCCTGAATCTTGATATAAAGCATTAGGGTAAGGTCCAGGCAGCCAGCACTAAAGTTTCCCCTGCTGCCGTAAAGCGTCCAAAATTGAGTCGAGTTATAATTCTTTGACATCGGTGTAAGGCAAAATAGCGGCAGGCAGAAAGTGCAGTTCATTTAAATGTAGTTTCATAATGTTTTGAAAGAGTTACCCTGTTGCTGAAGTCATGTCCCCTTAATGTTAAAATGTCTTGCTTTTGCACCCTTTCAGTCAAGGGGAGTGATTTGGACTGGAGTGGGACTAAGAACAAGTCATAAGAGCCTTTTTTTTTTTTTTTTCCTCTGTCGTAGCAAGTAACTTGTATTCCTCAAAACATCAACTTGTTGCACCTTCTCTAGACAAATCACTTTGTTCCATATGAAAGCAGAGGAGGTCATTCTGCCCAGGGCTTAGTTCTCGCTAAGGAAGCTGATTTCATTTGATAAATATTTCAGTGTGTGTTTTCCCCAATGCAACAGGACAAATTCATTCCTAAGCTGGGAAATGTTTCTGAAAGTGCGATGGTAATGGAGTGTAGAATTGCCCTTTGCTGAACTGAGCTGCTGGTCCAGAGAGTCTGTTGTCAATTTTCTGCTGGCGGACAGTCTGGGTGATTTAGGAAGCAGCATAATGCTTATGCATGAACTTGTGCTTGTATTGTGCCTGATACTATGATTGCTTGAATTACAGATTTGTTGATAGACTGTTGCTTGCTTGGGGTGATGCTGTGCAGGTTCCCTATTTTGTGAAGCTATATTAAAGTAAAATTGATAGACTATAATGTATTTCTGTTGATCTGTAAAGCATTACACACATTTAGTGTTCTGTACAAATATGATCTCGTGCTGTCCCTGTTGCACATAGGATTTTCATTCGCTTTAAATAAGATGGCCTTGAGTTGTCATTAACAGCTCTTTTTACAGTCTTCTTTCCTTGGGCCAAGGTCTGTTAGGTGTTTTGAGAAACAGATCACATGGGAAATGCTGTATCTTCTTTTCCTCTTATCTAGAAACTTAGTGTCATGGGAGAGAAGTCAGGACCTCTGTGTATTCAGGATTCTTCACTGTCACTGCATGTAGGCAGGACCTTACAATTCTTCAGGGCTTATTTTACGTCAAAGTTCAATCACCAAATGGCATCTGCCCAAATCTGGGCTGAACTGAGTGGTCCTGGTGAGTATAGGCAGTAGGCTGTGCTTGACACCCTGACCGAGGTCCCACGGGTGTGAATGGCTGGGGGCAAATGAACCTGGAGGCATGCAGCAACATAGCTGCTCTCCATCAGAAGAGTCGGTTAAGTACACCATCAGAAGCACTGACAGTCCCTGTGGCACAGTCTTCTCTGCACCATGGATCTGCCCCCGATAAAAGTAATGCTGTTACCTTCAGTAGAAGCTTGCTCAAATACTGTAAAATGTGTAAACAATGTGGCTGTAGCAAGCTTTCTCTGTAGCTACCATTTTTCCTGCTTGGATGATAATTCTTTGGTCCTTACCTCTTGTGTACTTGTACACATATTAGCCTAGCAGCAAGTTGGGCTTGAAATAGTCCGTTGCTTTTGTACCTCACATTGCTTAGAAAATTAGCAATATGATAGAGTTCTATCACACCAGTATTTTTCTTGTCAATATTCATTCTTTATTGGTTGACTTCAATGGTATAAGATTCACACTGGTGTGAACATCCATTAGTGCTCATTTTCCAGCTGATTATACTCAAAAGCAATGTAAGGTGGGCTCAGCAGCAGCTGTCCAACCTCAATTTAAGCCAGTATTTCTCACTGAAATCCTGATGATCGGAAGTGCTGACATGATATTCTCATTAGTATCAGAGTTGTGGACTTGCTGCAGAACATGCTGTGATTGATCCAGCTGTGGTCTGCTTGATGAATCTGTTTGAAATGTATTCTGGCTTCTTGGAGTCTTTTTCAATGATCTAGGTCTTCAAAGATTTTTTTTTTTCTTTGGTTTGTTGGGGTTTGGTTTTTTTTTTTGCCTTTAGGTAAGGCTTGCTTTCCTCTGTTTGCTGGGTTCCTTGGCAAAACCACTTGTCCTTAAAAAGGGGCTAGAGGAATGGATTTTGGCTTGACTTGCTCCTAAAATGAGCTTAGATGCAGTATCTTTAATTTAGAAGAAATGCAAAGTGATTCCTGCCAAGAAGAGCTGCTAAAAGTCTGTTTTCTAAATAGCTGATGAAGGAAGTAATTGGGACATCTCAAGAAGGTGATGGTGGTAGGGAAAACCTGATTGTAGCCCCATTTGGTCTTAGAGCAGGGAGAAGCAGCCAGGTAGCAACTGGCTGGGTGAGGATTGGAACTGGGTTATAAGATTGTTTGAATGTCAGATAAATTAGTCATATGTCCTTCCTTTTTTATTATGCCAACAACGTGTTTTCCTCAGCTGGGAAATCTGTTGTGGTTTTCCTCTGTCTTTCTAAAAAGGTCAATATGGAAATGTGCTTTTCATCAGTAAGATTTGAGCCACTCGGGCACTTAGTGTGTCCACTGGCCAAAGGCTAGGAAGCAGTATATGGCCTAGAGAGAGCAGGGAGGTGTCGTGGTGATGAAGTGATTAGTACATAGTAAAAATACCAAACAGCAAAACATCTCACATGTATGTCAGGAAGCATTTTCTCATGACCCCCTTTCCAAATGGAAGGGAGGAGACGGCATCACCACAAAGGTGGGTGAATTTAAAATAGCATGCAAAAGGACCTCACACCAAGACACCCACAGACACTATAACCACATGACAGCCCCAAAGGGACCTCACAGCTGCTTACTGAACTGCCTCAGGAGTGCAGTAGAGCCATCTGCAGCTGCTACACAATGAAATTTCTAGTTTAACATCTGGACTGTGTGGTTATAATAGAAATATTACGGTAAATGGTAGCAGATTATTTTCTTTGTCTTGTGCTGTTACTGAGCATCATCATGTGTGTACTGTTGTGGTTGACAAAGAACTTGAATTCTAAGCCTCTATTTTAAGATGCTTATGACTACTCCAAAATAGCTGTCCTTTAGCTGAAAATCTTCCTTTCTATTCTCAGCAGAGATGTGGGTTTACTTGGAAAGTTTCAAATTCCATTTGATTGTTTTTTTTTTACATTTTTGTGAATTTAAGCAAAAACCCCTTTGTGCCACCAGTGAAGAACTATATCAGATTTATTTATTGCATTGCTTTTCAAAGTATGTGTGCATTTCTATCAAATATAAACTTTCAAGATAGAGGAATGTTATTGCTAATTCCAACGTTTGGAAAATGTATTTCAAACTCCACTGAAGTGAGATACATACCTATTTCTGTTCCTTTTTATTTACCCTCTGATTTATAAGCTTCAGATTGTTCTTGGGTTTTGTTGTCTTTAAGCTTTCATTCTACACCCCTGAGTGCTAAAACCTTAAGTGTCTCTATATTTTTGTTTAATGCTTGCCTGAATTCAGCAGTGAGGCTTTTTTCCTAATTTGAGAGATAATAAATTGGAATTTGCCCGATCAACTCTTAATTTCCACCAAATCTTGGAAAATCACACATTAGGGTTTTAAAGACCTTACAAGACTTTTTTTTTTAATTGGGGTGTGGTTCTTCATATAAATTATGTTTGGTTATCTTCTTTTTGTCTTGCTGCTGCCCTTCAATTTAAAGCACATGTTCTTGCCTTGTGGTTGTAATTTGATTTGGTATTTTAATCTTAAAAAATATCATAAACATCTTCCAAGAATTTCTGAGTGCTTTGTCTTAGAATTGACCTCCCTGACATAACATCTCTAGGGGGTTCTTGTGAAGTGTGAGGCCTAGATTTAGCCCTAATCCGCCAGTAAATAAGCTGAAATCTTCCCTTGATAAGAACAAGCCCTAGGAGTGATGCTCATAGCAGAGTAGTAAGTTTTCTTACAATTCAGGGTGCTAACAGGTCTTCCAGGCACAAAGTCACTGAGCACAGACACCTTCGGACATAAATATTTGCTTTGTGAATGAGTTACCTGAAGGGGTTGCCAGGAGTGGTGCAGCCGCAGCCAGGGCCGGGTACCACCACCGCGATGCAGGATGCTGCCGGGGGACCAGTGCCGGGGGGGCTGCAGCCCAGCCTCATCCGGAGCCCACCCCGCACAGACCTGAGCAGCCCCTCTCGCTGCCTGCCTCTCTTTCTGGTTACCATGACATTTGATCACCTAGAAATAGGCTCTGGGAAAGTCTGGTCTTGTTCTGCTGCTTTCGGAGCTGGGATTTGCTCTGTTTCGCTTGTGTGTGTTTGAGGGGGAGGAAGGCCGATAGCACTGTAATGTTAATTCCCTTCACCTGTCCTTGTTCCTTTCCAGATCAAAGAACCAGGCTACTGAATTTAGGCAGATTTGTACCGCTGATCATTTAACTTCCTCCTCACGGATTTTTGTATTCGTTCTTTTGGCAGCTGATTCATAATGTATTGAGATTTTCCTTTCTCCTGTACATCTCTACGGGTTAACATACTGCTGTTATGACCCATAGGGTCATAGCTGGACTGTAGCATGTCTGTCCATTACACTGCAGGACCATTTAGGATGTCCGCGCTTCCTCATTCACAGTAGTGTAGTGCTGCTTCTGAAGTACTCTGGCTGTGATTAATTTATCCGCTTCTCAACAACCCTAGCTAATTAATGCTTATAGTGGCTAACATTGCTCAGACATCTGTGCGTGGTACAGCTGTTCTTACAGTGGTTGAGTAACAGAATTAAAGGATATATGTGGGATAACTAAAAAGATCTCACAAAACTGGCAAAATATTCTTATATAAAAATGCATGTAGTGCCTAAAAAGCTGTTTATTCTAGGATGTCACTCTTTATATTTTCTTAATTTTTTTTTTTTTTATCATAGCAGTGATGGTTTTATCACTTGCCTGCAGGGGATGGGCTTTCAAATGCATCATACCTCTGAACTTTGTTACCTTCTGTTTATTTGCAGCTAAAGAAGTGGAAGTTGGAAGTAGGTATGTGATGTAGATGCTACATGTTTTATTACTGGCATATCTTTATTTTTCTGTCAAAGTAACTGGATTAGGAAGAATCAAAAAGTATCAGACTGATCCTTATGTTAATTCTTAGTCATGATAAATAAGACTTTTCAATTCTGTAAGATTTAAGAAATGTGCACAATGAACTTAATCTTTTGTGTACCTCTTCATGTGATTTCTCTTTTGCAGCCACTGTCTTTTAAATACTCTAACAGAGAAACTCAATCTACAAAAAGATGAGAAGAGCAGATAATCTTCATAAGCAAGCAGCCCTATTTCAATCTTCCTTGCCGTTTGACAGATCAGGAAGGGCAACTGCTGCTAATCTTCACTACAATCTCAAGGCACCTGGGAAATTGGAAATAATTTTTTTAACATCTTACTAGGTCATGAACAAGAGTGCTAATCACAGTACCTTGGCCTGATTCCAGTTTGGAAATTGCATTCTCTGCTGAGCAAATGCACCCCATTGCATTTTCAGTGATTTACTTTTTTGTCTTAAATGGTGTGGAGTTGCTGAGCAAAGTTAAAGAACTGGGGCTTCCCAACCACCAGAAATGTTTTAATGGTGGATGAGGTCAACCTACACTAACTTTTCCTCCTTGTCCATCAACTTAGTTTACAAAAGTACTTTAAAAAGAAAAGTAAGTGCCTCACCTGAAGGGACACTCGGCCACTGAGTTATGTGGCACAATTTTTAAAGTGTGTGTGTTGGGGAAGACTGGGGCCTCTGATGACTGAGCAGATACTGGTTAGCTCTGGTAGGCTGTGCATGTATTAAAAGTCTCTTTTTGTAAAATTTCCATCTCTGTGGTGGGAGCAGTTAGTGTGGAAATGTTAAAGAAAACAGGGTGGTAGGAGGTTCTCTACAGGGTAAGTGCAATAGGATGGGAAAAGTGAAGCTTCTGCAACTGGTGGTACTGAAATTATCCAAGGCTTCTGGTTTTACTACCTCCAGAGAGTTGAAGTGAAGATAGCTATAGTGGGTAAATGTTTAAAAAACACTTTGCAAGGATAGAACCTTTTATCAAAAAAGACAGGATGGTTTGTGTTGGGTTTTTTGGTTTTGTTTTTTTTTTTCTTTTTCAACAGAAGTGGTTTGCCGCATATTGCTAATATTGCTTAAATGAAACTGGCTGTCAAGGTATCTGTGTGTATTGTGTAGGTTCCAGTGACTCTTGGGCAATGGGAGCACTCAATAACAAGAGAGGAAAAAACCCATGTTGAACTGGAGCATTTTAATCAGAGCCGAGCTCTGAAGGAACCAGGTGTTATTTTGCTCCTGGCAGCAACTGAAACTTCACAGGCTTTTCAAGACATCACATCTTTCCCATGTCTTAACCAGTGACTCATCTTGCTTGCCTGTTTGTTCCTATTTCTAGCTGCCAGCAGGAACGGTAAGCTCAATGTTAGCATTCTGTTGCTAATGGCCCATACTAGTCTGCCCAAGGTCAGTCTTCACTCACCCTTGTGGTTCTTGGTTGGTTTATTTTCTTCCCCCTCCCTCTTTCTCAAGGTGACTTTTGTTCAGCTGCTTCTTGGTGGCTTCCCCTCAAAAGTCCACTTTTGCAAAAGAAACGTGTGTGTTAATGTAACATCCAGGAGCTCCGATCGCAGAGCAGAGCCCTTCTGTGCTGAGCACTGGGCAAACACAGCTAAGGTGGTCTTGGCCCCAGTGGGCGCGCGGTCTGCAATGCACGTCCTGACTTGAGAGTGGTGGAACTGGAACATACCAGCCACCTTGCGGCAGACATCAATAATATGCTGACCAAAACAACTAGAATTGCTGGAGGTCATGAGAAATTTAACACTTCACGTTGTCCAGAAAGACAAAGCAATGCCGTTTGTTTTTTTTTTTTTCCCCCAGCTCTAAGCAGGTAGCTAGGTCCAGCGAGGAAGGCAGAACAGGACAGCAGCAGGAAAGACTGCAGTTAACAGTTTGAGAGATCTGCCTGGAGGTATGAAGAGAGTGGAGAGGGAACGGAGGTTATGGATAGCAGAATGGTACTCACACTGCTCACGACAGACACCAGTACAGCTCTGTGCAAGCACGAATGTGTCCTCATCCACGCAGAAGGGAAAGTAAAGGGGTCAAGTATTACTGAGCCCCAGATTGCCCTGAAGCAGGACAAACAGCCCTCTGCCTTCAGGATGTGCCTTTATTTCATGTTTATTCAGGTTATCTGTCTTAAAGAGAGCAGGAGCTGAGGTGGCCAGTCTCGCTGAGAACTGAGCTGTGTTTGCAGGAGTCAGATGTTTCCTGACACTTTGCTGTCTAGCAACTTGCTGCCCCTGTAACCATGGGGCCGTGAAGTCAATTATCCCATCTCCAAGGCTGACCAACCTCCGAACGAGGTGCGAAACAATGTGATGCTGAACAGCAGGGAAGAGGTCTCTCCTTCACCACAGCTGATGAACCCCCAAAATTGTTGTTGGTGCTGGTTATTGGGGTTGATGTAGCCTCTGTTCTGACTTTGAGCAGCCTAAGCAAGGATGGTGCCACATACATGCATCTTGTAATTGTTTCCAACCAGCTGGACAAGAGGTGACTCTTACTCTTACAGATTATTCTTTTAAAAAAAAATCAAACCATAATCCTTTAAAAAAATGGAAAGGCTTATTTCTTTAGAGGCTATCACATACACTGATAGAACAGTCATGGTGCTGAGGGGATTAAATTTGGTACAGATGAGAAGTTTCAGTGACATTTTATTTGGAACGAAGAACTTGTGGCTTCACTAGAAGAACGATGGTTCAGAATCAGAGATTGTTATTTTTCAGACCTGCAGCAAAGAGCATCTGTCATGATTTAAAAACCCAAATATGTTTCCTGTGTAAGTACCTTGCTGTTTCTGCTGAGACGGCCAAGAAAGAAAATTTAAGAAAAGCTGGTTGTGCTCCTGTCATGAATGTTTAGGTGATGGATCTTGTGAGTAGCGGGCATCTACACATAATGCAAATGCATTTAGGTCTTTTTTCTCCTCTGATAAACACTGAATTTTGATTGCTCATTAATGAAAAACCTTCAGATTTTTGTTTCAAGCTACTAACTAATGGTCTTGTGGGTTTTTTTTAATTGTTTGTATCAAGGATGGGTGCATATGTAAGCTACAAAAGAACAGAGTTGTTAGCACATTAGTGTAAATATACGTCACAGAGACCCTTCCGTGCTTCATTACAACCAAGCTTCCTGATTCCTCATCAGGGACAGCCAAACAGGCTTCTGAATGCTGAAGGCTCAGGCTGTTCTTCCCAGGCATTTGCTAGACTGTTAATTAGAGCTACACTGTGTTTCTGCTGATCCCTGCCTGTGCCTCATCTACTTGTCTTCTAATGAGTTTGTGGTCTACCTGGAAATCTTGCAAACAACTTGTGGGGGGAAGCAATCTGCGTCAGTTATTTTCTCCTTTATTAGATAAACATCTTGCACATAAAAAATCTGGAACGCCTAATTACCTAAGGTTTGTGGAGTTTTAAACTGTTGTAAGGGCAGCTACTGTAAATGCTGAAGAAACTGAGCTCACATTTTGCAGTTTGTTTTATTTTATTTATGTTGAAGTATTGGGGGAGGGTGATGTTCACTGAAGCTAGCATAAAACGTGGTCTGAGTCAAGAAAACTAAACCAGTTTATAGCTGTCTAAGAAGCTAATATAGCCTGAGGAAAAAAATTACTTCAGGGTGATATTACAGAGATTCAGATGGATTTGGAGAAATGCAACTAAAAACCTTTAAGGGGAGATGACATGCTCTGTACCTGTACAGTAAAACAGAGGAATCCATCAGTGACTCATATAGAGATGAATCACATCTCTGCATTATACCACATTGCTACTAGGGCAAGGTTATGAATAAACNCCCCCCGCCTTTGATAACCTGAGAAGGCAGGCACCTAAGTATACACTAATGAATGTGCAAATTGCCTTCCTAATGAGGTAAGTGCATTGCCAACCAGAGAACAGGTTATGACTAAGCAAATGCATGTAGCCCTTTGGGGTTCTGTACCTCCTGCAGCCACGTTCCTGTCTCTTGCTAAGGTAGAAATCGGGGCCCACCCCCACACAGGGGGTTCGCAGGCAGAATGCTGAAATTGATAAACCAGAATTACTAAATTTCAGAGCTTTGGGCAATAGCACAGTTTGCCTTTAACGCAGATGAATTCTGTGGGCTGAGTCCAGTTCCTCATTGAGCCGAGGCACCGAGATGGTACCAGGGCAGGTTTTGGAAGCCACCCTCAGAGTCCCTTGGGACTGCTTCCCATGACAGCCTGGATGTACATCCTCAGAGCTAACTCCTTGCTCTGAGCCATTGTCAAATTTAATTCCTTTCCAAATTATTCTGCTTGTAGCTAGACAATGTGTCTTGCAGTTGCTTGCTGCCTGGTCACAGCCTCATGCCCTAAATCAAAACGAGTGCTGGTTAAAACACAGAGCAGAAAATAGAAGATGAGATCTGGGAGACGGAAGAACCTGGGAATGCAGGTGTAAAACAGTAACACTGTGAGCATGAGAACTGAAGGAGTCCGACTTCCTATGAATTTGTTTCTTTTTGTTGGTTGCAGGATCTGAGAAGTTACTAATACTGATTTAGGTCTTTCTCCTAATGAGGCGTGAAGAAAGCCTCTCCCCTGCTGGTCCTTTGGTGTTAGAAAAAGATACGCATTGCACTTAAGCTTTTTTTCCCAGCTAAGTTATGCTTAAGGTCTCTCTTCTTCATGTCACCAACTATTTTCATGACATTTGTAGGAACGTACCTTTGAGAGTGTTTCCCCTCAGGCAAATTTGATCAAAAGTCAGTAGAGTTGTAATGAGCATATGTATGTGGAGACTGATGATTTAATAAGCCTCATGTCCTTAGGAAATCAGGCTAAAATAAAGCAACTATTATGTGTCTGAAGAAACAGAATGATGCTATTGCTGCTGAGACCCTTCCCACTTGAAGTACAGTCAGGATCTAGCTGGCACGGCTGATTTAGCAGTTCAGCAGCTAAGTGAGGATGTGGTGTTGGTAAATACAAGAGTGGTCTGTGATGGATTTATCAATGGCAGGAGAAGAAACAGTCACTCGTCCTGCGAGGTGTAGTCCATCTCACTTTGGTACTTCTTGTCAGGAGGAACAGGAGGACTCTTTCTCAGTCTGCGTGCAATGCCTTGTTGTGATCACCCAGTGGACTACCCTGTCTTGAAATGAATGCACAGGTTTCAGGGAAAAATCCCTTCTTTTTTTTCCAGAAGTGTGGTGGAGAAACAGCAAGATTCCTGCTGCATAATCTCTCCACTGGGAAATTTGTGGTGTGTTACAGCTGTGGGTAGTCTCACAGTAGTGCAATAAGCAGAGCCTTTTAAGCACGCTGCAGGGAACTTATTTAAAAGCGCTTTCCTCCTACCGAGAGCTTCTGTGATATTGTGATGCAGAACAACAGGTGATCATTGATGTTTTCCCCTTTCACAGACTGGCTAGCATGTGTTTGGGAAGGGCCAACGCTGTTTCTTGCATGCAGCAAAAACAAAGCTGTGTGTATGGGAATGATGGACAGGAGGATTTTAAAGCTGAGTAGTTTCCCACCCACTGCACCTTGTGTGTTTTCTGGGGTTGCGCTGCTTCTGATCAGAAGCTGGCTCTATAATCCTGCAAGAGTGCTCTACATGGCTTTATTTTACTCTTCCAACTAGCTGGTAAGTGACTTATCACACTAAAGTGATAAGTCCTTTAAGGTGTTTTTCTCTAGAGAAGAGAAACTTTAATCACATTTTAAACCAGTGGCAATAAATGCTTTCTTAAGTGTGGGTTTTGGAGGACTAAAGGACCAATTATTTCAGAACTGCTGATCCATAAGAGTAAATAGCAGTTAACTTCTTATGCTGAACACGCGCTTTGAAAGTAAGGCCTTTTGCCTCCCTGCAGCTGTTTCACAGAGTTGCTGTTTGCCAAAAGATGGATGGAATGTGCTTGTTCAAATGATAGGTACCTCCCGAATGCGAGATACCTAAGTAAACGACTTCTCTCCCTGGTTCAGAAGGCAGGTCCAGGGGGAATGTATTGGCTGCAGGACAACTCATCTGATGTAGAAATATTCCTCAGTTGAAGAGCAGGCACCCAAAATATGCTGAATAAATGTTGTTGGCATGCAACAGATGGTAGTTGATGTGTTTTCCAGCTGTCACAACTCTTGAAATTCTTCTGTTGTATACGCCAGAGTTTCACCTTTGTGTTGCCAGGCTGAACACTGAAATGACAACAGCAGGTAAAAGTCTTCTTCAGCACTCTAGAGAGAGAATTAAGCTGAACCAACAGAAGAGGATTAGTAGGTCTTGAATTAGTAGGTGCACCTCAGACATTGTAATTGGGACATTCCACGTTAAATTCACTTTGTAGAATAATTTTCACTGCATTAAGTCTTTAATTGTGGTCTCTAACCTCAGGTGAGAACCACGTCACCCGCAGCATCTATCTCTAGGACATTTTCCTGACCGTGACACCAAGTTGCAACACTTAAATGTCTTTTGCCTGGTACAGTCCTGGACTGTTTTCCATTGCCTCTGCTTTGAAGTGTCAGCTTTCAGTGAACTCTGCTAAGATTTTATTATCGCATTGAGGCTGAGGCAGAGAAGAGCAATTAAAGGGTTGACATCTTTGGTTATTTTTTTAATAGTACATGTGTCAAAATGCATTTAAGAAATGATAGTTGATGCAAAAGCCCAATTAGTGCTAAAATGTAAGTAGAGTTCATTTCAGTGGGAGCAAATGAGAGTTCTAAAATATATAATAACCAAAATTGGTTGCCTTATTTTAGATACAGGACCTAACTACAACTCCCATTTCTGAGAACCGAAGTCTTAAAGCCTAAATATTCTTTTCTGTTCCAGGATACAGCTGGACAAGAAAGATACAGGACCATCACTACTGCCTACTACCGAGGAGCCATGGGCTTCATCCTCATGTATGATATCACCAGTGAAGACTCTTTCAACGCAGTGCAGGACTGGTATGAAATAAATTGTTGTTGTTGGGTTTGATTGTTTTTTGGCCGATTCTTCTCTCTCAGTTGTTTTTTGAGAGCATTTGACATCCCACCCTCCACAGTGCTTTGCATCACCGTATTCTTTCCTTGTCATCTAAACTCTGGGATAAATAGTTTCTTAGTAAAAGTTCTATGGCTTCACTTTAATGAAAACGTTATAATTCAAATATAGTAGCATACTATAGCAGTTGTTGCTTTTAAAAGTCATAATTTATTGTAAAGAAATGAATCCGTTAATGCATTATTTGGGCTACTGAGGTTTCTGGCTATCCAGCTGAAACAATCCAGTTTAACAGGGGTTGTTTGAGTCAAATCTTGTTTAAAATCTAATAAGGCTGAATTTTTCCCAACTGCCTTAAAAACTGATATTTTTTTTTTTTTGAACCTATAAGTGCAGGCACATGGAACAGTATTCACCTTGCCTAACTTGAGATAATTAAAAAATTAACTTTAGCTATTTAAAACTTGTGAAGTTTAATTTAGTTGTAGTTGTAGTAAGAGGAGGAAGAGCAAGGTTTAGGACACAAAGCACGTGTGCCCCTTGGAAAGCGACCTGCATCTGTATCACTGACTACAGAAGGCACCTGAACAACTCTGTAAAGCAGAGCTCAGTGTGGAATGATGGGATAGGGGAGAAACAGTTATCTGTTAAATGGGGAGGGTGGGGACTTAGCCTTAAAATGAGCTATGAAAAAGATTCTCAGTTATTATAAGCTCCTCTGGCTCCACTGAATTCAGTGCAACTGCAAAAACATCAGCAAATGATTTCTGAACTTTCTAATGACAAAAAGCCAGGAAATGTTTTTGGCTTACAGTGAAAAAAGAAAGTGTGAGGTCAGTCACTTTAAAAACTCCTTGGCAGTATCAAAGCTGCACTGGTACCCAGGCTCATCTCCCCTGACGTTTTGGTGTGCACTTTCCCTTTCCCTACCTGGAGGCCCCCTTTGTAGCTCATGCCACCTGTCTTCTTCCTTGGGAAGAAATGTCCCATCTAACTCTACACTGTGATCTGATTTTGGAAACGGAGCTGCGACCCCGACCACCTTACTGCTCTCCTGCCTTCCAGACAAGTACACATACAGAGCAGGAAGAGTAGAGGTCTTCCCAGAAGATCCAGAGCACAGTGTCATTGCTGTGGCCATGGGCAGTGCCTGCAGCCCTCTCGGTGGGAGCTGATGGGAGGTGTTTTCTCAGCAGGGACCCAGCACAGCGCCTGGGGTGAAAACATCTGAGCTGCTGCTGCTGTGAGGTAGTGGCCACAGGCACAGCACAGATAAGCAGAAGGCTGGACCCTGTTGCTGGAGCTTGCGTTCTGCCATGGCTTCCTCTCAAAGGGACACCAGACTTTGTGTAGGAAATACAGGGCATGGGGAGGCAGGGAAAGGGCTGTGTTTATCCTCAGAAGTAGTACCCCTATGGCTCCCCTCAAATGTCTTGCAATCATTTCTACTTGTTACCCCATGTGCTGCAGATAGGTATGGACAGCGTGCAAAGAAAGGCAATGCAGTGGTTAATGTAATCTCCCAAGTCCGATAGGTTGATTTGCAATGATTTTGGTGACCTCCCAGGAACATGTGACAGCAGCATGTAGGTGACTTAATTTTCTTACCTAACAGATCAGAAGAGCCTCCTTCTGGAACATATGCTGGCTATGGCACTGGCTTTTAGCATCCAGCTCAGTATGGCTTTTTGTTGAACACCTATTCTGTATTTCCTAATCTAGGTTGTAACTCAAAAGCCACAACAATGTGGTCTGTCATTTCTAGTAATTTGGCCTTCCTCCAAGGCTGCCCATTATTTGTTCTTGTCCACTGAAGTGGTTGGTCGTGATCATCACATCTAAAGATGTAGTCTCCACTTACACCCCATCTCCAGTATCATCACACCATGCTGCAGAAGGTGAACTGCAACACCTTCCCTGAGCTGTGCATCAGTAGCTAATGACAGAGGAATAAATTTTGTCCTTGCTAGAAACACAGACCCAAAGGTTTTGCCAAAACCAGGTTCCTCCATGTGGCATACCCTCCACTAAGCTCAGGTGAAGCTGTTTCTCCAAGTGTCTGCAAAGGGATTTTTTTTCCATGGGAGTGCAGGCACGTGAGCTAGGGCAATATCTTTCACTAAACTATAAATATTTTCACCTTGCTTCCTTGATGAAGCAAGGTATATATGACCAGTTCATCTGTCTGTCTGACTGTTGGTTCCTTTCTAATAAATTTTACCTATCAGTCTTAACTTAGCCAGAAAATACCAAATCTCAGTCTCTGAGCTGCTCCTATTTTAAAGTTTTGTCCAGGTGAAGTTTAACCTGAAGCTTTGTATGGGAAGTGGCCTAACCTCTGTTCCATGAAAGGCTATGGTGCACAAGTAAGAATTAGGAAAGGTCAGCTTTGTACATTTGGTTTCATGTCTTCCTGTGCCATCAGCGCTGCATGAATATCTTTGCTAAGAGCACCTTGTCAGCCAAAGGACAGAGGTGAATCCTCAGTTTGTTTTTACTCTGTATGTCAGGAATCCTTGCAACCAATTTTAAGATTCTGAGCCCAAGTGAAGTCGTGGAGCTGATAAAATCGGCCTGTGGTAGCCCGTTTCCTTCCTTTCTGAAGCTTATCCACAGGAGAGATGAGGACTGTAGCAAAGCCAGCATCGCTGTGCCAGCAGAGTCCTCTAGTGGCGATGCAGCTAAGGGATGCTTTTTTCCCAGTCCGCAAAATTGCTTTCTAAACTTCCAAAGGGACAAGAAATGGAAACAAAAGCTTTTGTCTGGTGCTGGTGCTGCTTTATCATCCTCTGCTATTTGCTAGCGCAGCAAGTAGGTAGGATTTTGGTTTGGGTTGTTTTGTTTCCCCCCCCCCCCCCCCGCCATGCTGGGTGATACGGTTACGCTTCAAAAAAACTTTACTGTGGATTTGGTGTTCAGTCAGGGACTGTGCTCCCCCTGGAACATTAAGGTGTTTGCTACTTGAGCTCCTTTAGCTCAGAACCTTTATCTGCATGAGCCTAGTCCCTTCTTCAGGTCAAGTGCGAGACAGCAGCAACATGCCTAATGATAAAAACAGAGCCCTAGCAGTCCTGCAGTGCTTCTGTTTGGTGCTGGTGAGAGGGTGGAGTGGCAGCAACTGGGAAGCTGCACGGGCTGCAAAGTCAGTACCATGCCCCTGATGCTCAGCCCTGCCTTGTCTGGTCCATCACATGTGGATAGGACAGTCTTCCTCCTCTGCCTGCTGTGCGCAAGAGGGAGGACCTCCGTAAGGGTGAGAGAGCTAGACACAGAATGTTTGGGATGTGAGATGGTCTGATGGAAGAACAAGTGCCTGAACCACCTCTTCTCAACTAATGAAGCTGTTATCCTCAGTGTTGTTCCTAGATTCCCAGGAAATGGCGAAGTTGCAAGCTGCTTTTTACCTTGCAAGGAAAGTGTGTGGCCTGATATGTGAGTTGCCTCTCAGCTTGCAGAGGTTTAGGTGAGGCTACAACAAACCGTGCTAGTTCTAGGACCATACATCAACCCTCACTGAAATTAAATGGGACATCTACCTAGAATATATGCAAAAGCTAACAGCCAAGCTCATCCCAGGTCTTCTTGCATCCTGCGAGTTTCAAGAAATGAAAGCAATTAATCCTATACATCCTTTCTCTCTTAAGTGTCCTGCTAGCCTAGCTGGCTAGTGATGCGTTTTTCAGTGTCCAACTACACCAAATAAAGAATACTGATAAGTTGAATATTTTGCCCTAAGTGC
This sequence comes from Ibidorhyncha struthersii, assembly GCA_013398815.1. Lineage (NCBI taxonomy): Eukaryota > Metazoa > Chordata > Aves > Charadriiformes > Charadriidae > Ibidorhyncha > Ibidorhyncha struthersii. Next base: position 148,643 of record VZSZ01004472.1, on the reverse strand, counting down.
AGCATCATGCAGCAGATAGGCTGACCTTTTAGACATTGAGAATAAATCAGCAGTACTCAGTTAATGTGGATGAAATCCAGTAAGGAACCTGCTAACCTTCCCAGTTATTTCTCAAATAGCGTGTGTGGATGGAATTTGAGTGTTTTTCTGGTATAAAAGATGAGTAGGCCAACTGCCCATGCGATCGTGGGACTGAGTTCATAAAGCAAATACAATCAAGCTTAGGAGGATATCTCAAGAAAATCGTCAGCAAATAAAATATGAAGTGATGCCCCTTCCACTAACTTTTGGCTGCTGTCCATCCAAGTCCATTCTCATTGGCTGATAAGAATGTCCCACCTGAACATAATTCCTTGGTCCTAAAATTGTACCCATTCACAAAAGCTTGGACTGGGTCAAGTTGTGTACAGTAGTCCTCTCTGTGTTTTACAGTAGGACATTCTCCAGTCCTAAAGCCCATTACTTCTTGCTGTTGTCCTGACTACTGCTGTTTAGTGATTCAGGCTTTTTACGATGCCGTGTAAGCAGGCTGTCAACATGAATCTTGGCCCATCTCACTGCTTTCTCTTGTACCATCTCTTCCTGCAGAATTCCCTACAGAAAACAAGCCAAAAGCATGAACAAACAGCTGAACCAGAGACCTAGCACTCCAAGTAAGCTCTCGCCCATGACAAACTCTTTACCTTCGGTTGAGCTTATAGGGCTGTGCACATAGATCTCAAAATTCATCTTTGTAATTACACTGAAATTATGGGAAGGTAGCCTTGTGCAAAGTCAGCACTAGAGAGAAGTCTTTTCCCTCCTAGACCTCTCCAGCATCTTAGAGCTTATATCTTCCCTCTAGCTGGCAAATTGCCATAGCAGGTTGTGCTTACTAGCCTTATTATTCTCCAAGCCTTTTCACAAAGCTCCAACATCACCTCTAAAACTGCCTCCCATGTACGTGTGGTGCACTTTACCTCTCATCTCTGGCTCATTGGTATGTGACTGTTTAACGGCATCCTGACCTGGCCTCACCTGCCCACAAGGGAAATGAAAATGTCTCCTCCAGTCTGCCATATGATTTCTTCCTTGGGTGATCTTTTTACCGCACCCTTTTTATGGGTGGATGTCCTAAAGAGGATTCTGGTTTGCTTTGGGTCACTCCAGAAATACTTCATCTAAATCAAGTAAAGGCACTCTTCCTCCTGAATGAGGATGATCATGGCTGCTTATCAGGTATTTAGACAAGCTCTCCAGGTAGTATATGAATGTGAAGTACAGTCTTTCCTTCATTCACATGGATCACCCTAATTAATGGTAATTAATGCAGCTGAGAAAGAATACAAAAGACAATTTAACTGCATTTGGGAATATCTAGGATATGACCTGTTCTCTTGCTGCTTCACTGGGAAAGGCACAACAGATTGTATGATAAGCCTTAAAAGATTAAGCGTGAGTGATTTTCCTTACTGCAGTGTGGCAAGAGTACAGTCAGGTTATTTCACAAGAAAAAAAGCATAAATGGGCAAAAGCAAAGATGGGTTGTACCTGATATTTGAAAATAACTCATAATTTTGTTTGAATAAGACATCTTTCCTGTAGGGTGAGTGAAAGGGTTAAATGAGCTTTCGTGGCTTTCAGCTCAGCTTCTCTTTTTTAGTAGGCTCCTTTGACAGTTATTATTTGACATTGGCTTGATAGTTTTGTGTGTAGACAAATCAGTGGGTTTATACCTCATTTGAAACTGTACTGAAACTAGAATATACTCAGCATTTGATACTGTAATGTAAATAGAAAATATTATGGAAACTGTGCTTTGGACAATCTAGACAATTTCACAGAAGGAAAGAAAAAGTTGGTTAAATTTAACTTAGATTTAAGAGACAGCTGGGTTCAAAAATCGTCAGCTTTATTTATCTTTAAGGCTGATCTCCAAATTAGGCTGTTGATATATCCATGTAACTGTGAACCTGAGGCTATTTTTCTTCTAAGCGTGAAGCACAAAACCCATGCTATATCGTTAATTTGGGGAATTCAGCACAAATAAGGCACAGCATTGGTATTGTGTCACAGAAATCTATTTTTCGCAGTGTGTATATTAGACTGCCCTGATACTTGTTGAAACATCTCAGTTGCACAGGCCTTTTTATTTATTTAATTATTTACCTTTCCAAAAGCTTCTGGAAAATTGCTGCCTTTCTTTTTGCATGGGGATCAGGGTTTCTTTTAGTCGTTTTTCGTAACTATTTTTGTTTGCTTGTTTTTTATTCCTAATAAGTGTAAATGTCAGTGTTCTGTGAGACAGGTTTTTCACTAGCTTGTACAAAACAAGGAGAAGGTTGAGTTTCTGTGGGAGATCCTTCATGCTTTTTTCTTCTTTTTTGTTTTCTAAGTAATTCTGTTTAAATAGCTAAGATTCAGCAGTGTGTCCCCATATGAACCCCCGGGGGCTGAAATGAATCCAGAGAGAGGACTGGGAGTCAGAAGAGAATCATGGTTATAGGTCTTTTAAATTTAATCTGGAGAGACCTTCTTTCTCTCTATTGCTTATGGAGGGATACTGGGGAGATTTCATCTTCCTGGGCTTTTGGTTGATTTCAGAGGTCACCCCCTTCTCTGCTGAGCCCTGAGAAACCCTAGAGTACCACATAAACTCATCACAGGCTCTCATTAGCTCTCACATGGCTTGTCTACATGGAGGCACTCATAAAGGGTGGAAATGGAGGAGACAAAATTGGGATTGGAGTGAGTGCCTTTCCAGGAGGACACTAAGAAGAATAAGAGGTTTCACTGCACAAAGACGTTGGTTTTTGCGTGTCGCAGTATGGGTCAGGGCTTGTGCAGTGGGCTTGGTTTAGGTTTATATTTTCCAGTGTGGTCCAAACAGGCTGCTGCTTCAAGGCAAGCTGTGCAGGGAAATGACCCCCTTTTTCATAGATACCTGTGGAGTAACATAGCTGGCTGCTTTCCATGGAAAAGGTAAGTAAGCAACTCAAACTAATTAAAAATTATCATTAGTAGATCAGAGCTGGAGGCTCCTGCTGATTCAAAAGAGAAGGAATCAAGTGCTTTATTGTTAAAGGGAGCTGAAGCAAACTAAACAGAAGTGAAAATCTGAGGGGACTCCTGGCTCTCCTGGGAGAAATGTCAGGTTTGCCTAAAACTGTAGTGTCCTGTATGGAGGGGTGGTGAGAAGGGACAAAAAGGGGGAAGGTGAGTTAGGAACTGGAGGAGGGAAGGAGTGTATCACAGAGCAGCCTAATTACCTTTGGGAAGGAGGGAGTCTTAAAAGATAGAGCTGACTTGGTGAAGATAAAATAGGTTGGGGTGGTCTGAAAGAAATGGATGAGAATGAATGCTACTGAGCTAAAACTGTTCTGCGGTTGGCCCTGTGACACCTCACCGAGGATGGTGGGAAAGGACTGGACCCTCAGGATAAACGGAAAAAAAATAATCTTCTCTTTTGCCATAGAAAAAAACTACGAAGAGGCCAAATGTAAGGTCAGACTCCTGGGATCCTCAGCTAGCTGCACTCCAGTTTCAGCACATGAGCCACAGAGAGCTTTAGAGGCTTTAAGTTCATCCCAGTGCTCCTGCTTAAGCTCCCATGCACTTGGTCCCTCTGTCATTGAAGTTGGCATTTGTCTGATACCTGCCGTCTGTCATTGCATCTGCTGTTTCCTGCCATAGGTATCACTTAATCCCGCTGGGTTCAAGTATTAACTCACAGAGCCTTACCTTGACCCCATATCTTCCTGATTTGGTAAATTTCTGTTTCTCTTTAGCATATGTTTCTACATTTCTATGCAATTTTCAGTCTCCATGAACCAGTTTTCCTGTTCAAGCGAAGACAACTTGATGCTTCCATCTGTTTGACTCTCAAAACACTATTTCTTATGGTGTGACTAAAACTGTGCAGCAAATGGGCAGCAGCAAATTAGCATCTTTTTTGTCTGCTCTGAATTGTTGTTACGTGTTTTATAAGAAGTTGTAAATCTAGCATGGAGTGTGTATCTATTGTATGGCTTTCTCTATAGGCACAATATCCTTACAGGTGTGATTGATTGTGTTTCCTCTGACAGATTACAGCTGAAGGAGAATAAGCTTTAGAAGACTGCTTTTTTGTCCCTAGACTTCAAAAATTATTCACTTTAGCTTTTTGTCTCGATCTCAGGATCTTTAAAACACTTGCAAAGTCTTAACAAGAAACTTTATTGTCACACAAAGTGAAGGAGTAGTAAAATAGGATGGTGCTATAAATTACATAGTCTGCATTCTGGCTTTATGTGTAAGCTTGGTCGTTTGTCTTTTAACCAACATACAGTCTTGAGATGTTGATGTCATTAACGGTACTTGTTTTCATACTTAATATATGATTGTATTTTAGCACAGCTGATGGAATGTAACAATCTTTTTTGACCTGCTGTAGGGCCACACAAATCAAGACCTACTCCTGGGACAATGCGCAAGTGATCCTGGTCGGAAACAAATGTGACATGGAGGATGAAAGAATTGTTCCCGTGGAGAAGGGGAAACATCTGGCGGATCAGCTAGGTACATGTCAAAGCTTTTCTTTCTACTCTTTTTCCTCTGCTTCTTTATACTGTGCTTCTTTTAATTTGTGAGATCAAATGTCCTTCCAGTAGTAACACTTTAATAATGGTATCACAACTAAGAAGCGTAATATATTCTAGGTGCATGTTTTACTTGCTTAGTGCTGAATACTGCCTTTTTGTAGTGTTGCTGTGTCTGTAAAGCTATTACCTAAGGATGTATGGGAGATAAAGTTTGTCTGGAGAGAACGGCTTTTATTAGCTCAGAGGAATGAAAAGAGAAAAAATTTTCATAAACACAGTTCTGTCTCCAGGTCTCCAAGTACCATATAGTCATTTTCAGAATGCAAACATTGATTTTTGTAGAAGATTTTTTTTTTTTTTGCAACTAAACAATGAAAAAAGAAGTTTATACAACTGAACTGTAGAGTTGGGTAAAATATATTTTAAAAATGTACCAGGCTTCTCTGTCCAGATAGGGAAATGACGTTGTTATTGATGTGGGCTAGACAAAGCAAAACAATTCCATCGAGAGGAAGCTGGGATTGCAAGGAAAACTTTGGAATGAACAGCAAAATAAAATCATCCTAATTTTTCATTTATTTATCATTTTTCTTTATATATTATAGCATATATGATCTTTTTAATATGGAGTCAGGGATTCTGTGTTAAGATTTAGCTATACTCTTGTCTTCTCTTAAACAATTCATAGTGGCAAGTAAATCCTGTTAAAATTTAATTCAGTTAACAGTGGAGACCCTTACAGTGGGCATACTGAAAATATTTGTTTAGCTTGTAAGAGTAGAGATTCTTACCAGACTCAAAGGAATCACCATCACCTTCAATTTACAAAATTTGAGGTTGTCTTCAATTCTTAAGCAGTAATTGGAGGGTGCATAATATATTGTTAAACGGGGGGTACTGGAGTTCCAATACACATTGCATACATTGTTGTAGTTTAAAGTGTGACCTTGATCAAATTGTGAATCATGGTTAAATCTTAGATAATGAGTATTTATTAGTTGGGGGGTTTGTTGGTGGTGGTTTTGTTTGTTTTTTTTAATGAAGGGAAGGTATAGAAACCCTGCTCATAGGTGAGTATAATGGCTTTGTGATAGGATCTTGTATGATAGAAACAAAAAGGTCGTCACTGTTCCAAAGAGTTAAGAGCAATCAGATTATTTTTTTATGTTTCATATGTATATAAAAAAAATAATCGTCTGCAAAGGCCAACAGGTTTAGAGCCTTCAAGTGTAAATTCAATGTATGCTAAACACAAAGGGGTCCCATTCATGACTAGATCCTTGAGGCACTGTCATCATAAACAAATAATGAGCAAATATCAAACTAAACCCTCTGATTTCCCATCTTTATTATTACTATAATAATAATTCTTTACATGTAAGACTAGCAAAGCAAACAAAGACATAGTTAGTTTGCAAAAACAGTTATGGGCTCTTATTTACATGTCAGAATTCAATTTGCTTTTGAAACTATGACTGTGAATAAACTCGGCTCCTGGCTTTCAGACTCTCAAAAACATTGTGAATGCATGTGTGCCCACATATTTTGCAAGAGTAATTACACTGTTAGTAATTGAAAATTTGTCCAGAACAATGTAACAGCAAATAGAGAGTTTTACTGGAACTCCCACTCCTATTTGGACTTCTAATGTTTTCTCTCCCCCCAAATTCCTGTGTTTGTTTAAAGACAGACTTGGCATCTAGAATCTGAATCCTTTACGTATGGGACACTTCGAAACACACACATGCACAGAGTTACCATAGCAACTGACTCCATCAGTAGGAAACTGTGCTGCTGAAGAATCCCAGTTCTGCTCCCGACCTGTCCTTGCGCTTGTCCAGCTCACCCTGGAGAAACGTACCCCAGTGCAGAGCAAAACAAAAGCTAACCATGCCTTTGGAAAGCACTGTCCCAGTCGTCCTCTTCTGTAGCCTCCCAAAATACTAAATGCTTTTTTTAAAAGGGCTGAAAAATGTATCTTATCAGTCAGTTTTTCCTTATATTACCTGTGCTGATGTGTACAGCATTATCTGAAATGACTTTGTGTGTTAGGTGGGAGGAATCTTTTTAATTGACTTTTTTTAATAGCTTAAACTGCTAGCTTTCATCATAATGATTCACATAAAGTTTATCCTTTAGTGTGTTTATCTAAGTTTGTATAGTGATGTTAACATCATTGAAATAATATCCTGTTCAGATTAAGAAATTGTTATTGGCTTGAAAGTGAGCTAAACTAAAACAGATTCAGCCACAGCAGAAGCTAAACCAATGTTGGACTGACAATATCTAAGTTTGGTTCTCTGATTTATTGTGCGTTTTGTATATGCATTTTTAATCATCATCAAAGACGGCAAGTGGGGCAGACAGAACCCTCATCTGATGCAGGGCAGCCATCCTTATTTAGTAACAAGGCAGACATCTCCACCATCTCTTCAACCGTTGTCCCATGATTTTTAAAAAGTCTTAGAATGGGGTAGATACATACTTATCTCACATGTCAAGGTGACTCAGTCTACCAGCAGTGGTGGACTACTCAGTTAAGATGACTTGTCTTTCCTTTCGTTTGTGGCAGATTCAAAGAGAAACGCTGCAATGCAGAATGCCCCCAAAACGAAGCCCAACAGAATGCAGCTTATTGCAAAATAAACTCTCTGTGGCGCTTGAGCTCTCGCTGTTGGCAGTATAATAACCTGGTAGAACAGAAGCAACAGCCATTATAAGGGATGGTTGGCCTTTGAGGCCCCTGGGGTTAGGAAGATAAAGAAATGCTTCACAGTTCAGTGCGTTTCTGCTGGCTGAGGCAGGGTTCAGGCTCATCTGCGAGAAGGCTGGTTCCTGCCTAGCATGGGCTGTCAACGGGAGGCAGCAGGAGTAGCCGTCTGTGCCATCCCCACCTTGGCGTGACTCCAGCCTTGCTGTAGTTTTTTTAATGAGAAAGGGTCAGAGTCTGAGGATCCGTACTGATCGCTGCAGCTAGGAGCTGGTGACTGGACGCTGAAATTACTCTGTAGGAGGCACACAATGTTATTTGTAATTCAGCAATGCTGAACGGCGCTTGTCAGGACAGGCGCTATGTCGTGACGCGTGGTGTGTGAGTATTAATCACCCTGTAGAGCTTTCTGTCTAAACAGACAACAAATGGGAAAAAAACAAGACCAAAGTCATGGAGCGTTTTTCTCACAAGCGCAGAAGCTGGTCAGCAGGAGTACAACCACGATCTTGCTCCTCTGCTCTTGCCAGGCTGCAGCAGTGGTCTGCAGAGTAAGCCAGCAGCCCAGGAGGAGCCTGGTGGCACGTTGTCAGCAGCTGCAGCCCAGGGCATCTTCACTGATGTAAGGGGAGAATTTGACTCCCTTGTCCTGGGTTTATTCAGATCCGCATCATCTGCAGATGTGTTTTCCAGGATCCATTTAACCCTTTGACTTTTCTTGATGGTTGATGAATTTTAGAAGTATTTCTGCTCAGTATTTTGAGACCGTGGGAATCAACTGAGCTTAAGAATTGTCTAATGTCTTGTTTTCTTAAGGTGAAGTCTGAAAAAATGGTGAGTATTTTAAAAACCATCTCCATTATCATCAGTATCTATTGATTTTTTTTTTCTACTTTTTTCCTCACAGGTTTTGACTATTTTGAAGCCAGTGCCAAAGAAAACATCAACGTAAGGCAGGTGTTTGAGCGTCTCGTGGATATAATCTGTGAAAAGATGTCGGAGAGTATAGAATCAGACCCTTCCAGGGGTGCTTCTGGAAGGAGCATGCGACTCACAGACAACCCACCCCCTTCGCAGCAGAACTGCTCGTGCTAGTGACCTTTCTCGCTGAGAAATGTCCTTCTCCCTTCCTGACTAAATTTTATCTTTTCATTTGTGGTGGTGCATTATCATGTAGTCCAAAGGCAGAAGTCTCTGTTGTAGGAAATCGGTATGTTTGTTTAATGTGTTGGAGTGTTAACATTATATATTTACTCATCCAATAATTTAAAAAAACAAAAATCTGAATAAATATTGTAAGTGCACCTAGTGTTAATGTGAGTTACCCTGAAGAAAAAGAATTGTATAGTGTTGCAAATGTTATTTCCACAGAGAATGCTGCATTTTTAATTATAAATTTCCCTATTGCAGAAAGAGGGTTTTTGTCAAGAACAGCAGGAAACATAAAAACCAATTAGAAAGGATGAGGTATGAGGGCGGGGGGAAAATCTTTTNAACCCAAACCCACAGTCCCCAGATATTTCAAGTCACTGTTGCCATCCTTTAGACATGGACCTCAGTTTTTCTGTACGGTGGAGCAGAAAGCAGTGCATTTCTGTCTGACAGTCTGAGGTCCTCCAGAGAGCGAAGGGGGATGTGTGGATTTTGTGTCAGACCTCTTAAAGGGAGGAAGAGCACATGGAGGAGTGAAAGCTGCCAGGCAGGGGAGAAGGAGGAGGAGGAGGAGGAGGAGGCCTTGCAGCTGTACCCTCATTTCCCTGTGCTCTTGGCAGGCGCTGGGTGAAGGAGCAAGAGCCCTTCCAGGGGCTGCCCTTCCCTGCAGCCTTCCCCACAGTCACCAGTAAGGGCTTGCAGGGCACTGGGAGGGCTGCTGTGGTGGGCACCTGGTTGTCCCTAATCATTTCTTTCTAGAAGCATGAGAGCCGACTGTCCCGCAGCTTTTCCCCTGTATCCTGTAGTTTTACCTCTCAGGTTTGGACCTACTCTGGTCGATCGACTGCTTGAGGGTGAATTTGCTGCAGGACAAAGGAGAGGAGGAATTGGCTGCTGTGTGCTTAGTTGGAGGCAAAATCTGACATGTAAGACTTGGAACAGCACTGTCTCAGAAAGATAAAAATATCAGGAGCCAAAATGTGAGTGTTGGTGACTATTAGTGCCAAGATTATTAGATTTTCTTTCTGCATTTTGTTGTTGATTTTCTTTTTTTCTTTTTTTTTAATTTTGTGCTAGATGGGGGTGTGTGTGAGGATAGTTTTTCTGGTTTCAGAGTCAACCACAGAGTATAATTTAAAACGAGGAATATTGATTAATAAGATACAACTGCAAATGAAAAATGGCAAAGGTGTCCTGTTAGTTATTCTGCGGACATTTTGTGGCATCATTTTTTGAAGGGAGGAGCAATTTTTAATACTTAACATCTAAAATATTTGTATACTTCCAACATCTCTAAAATTACCAAAGTTCTACATCTGTGTGTAGAACTCTGTGTGCATTAGCCACATACAGAGCTTGTATTTCTCTGAAATACATGGAGGAACTGCTTTTGTGAATCTGTGAAATTACATACACTGTATGCCTTTACAATCACACACTTGTTTGCACATCCTAGCTCCAAACAGTGATCACAAATTGTGTCTGTAAGTGTAAATTAGGTGGATATGGAGAGTTTGCTGTACTAAGGTGAAAATTCTGAAAAGTTTTATGGCTTTACCTTAGGCCTATGAATTCCTCTGACCGAGGAGACTTTCTGATGTCAGGAACTGGAGTCGAGTATCTGCCCACTGCACTGTAACTTGCTGGATCGTGACACTAGCGAATGCCTTTGTAATTGCGTTCTGTCTCAAAGTGTAGTAGTTCTAAGAAAAAAGCACAATACTCTGGAGAAAAATGCAACTATGTAGTTTGAGCTCATTGTGCTAAAGGCTTGTTCACTTCGTTTGTTTGTATGTTGCTTTCAGAAATCTTTACTGTGACATATTTTGGGCGTGTGTGATCCTAGTATTGCAAGTGCGATTTGTGGAATGTGGTTATTGTATCTAAACCCCTGAAACTGCAAAATAAAGAGACATGTAGTCACCGGGTGTGGCCAGAGAGTTTGTGTGAGCTGCATGACTAGCGTATTAGGCAATCGTGTGCGTGTATAAAGAAGCGATCTTTTTAATGTTTTTAAAATACATCAAACTACATTGATCTTTTTTGACAGGGTAATGATCTTTGAGCCCAGCAATCTGGAATCACTATGTAGATTTAAAACAAAGTGAAAAGAAGGATTAATTGGCTAATAAATTTCCACTGCAGTGTTTTTAATTGTAGCAGAAGCAGCTTTTAAGGCAACTTGTGTAATAGCAAATAGAAATACAAACTTCCAGAGCAGGGAGCAGGAATTTTGAGCTGTGCAGGTATAATGGGAGTACCTCAGTGCAAATAATGATTTTTCAGCTCAGCAACTCCATGATAAAAAAAAAAATTGGATTCAGCAGAAATGGAATTTCAATTCTTTTGTTTTTCCCCCCCCCCTTGTAAAAAAAGACCTTTCCCTTTTCTACCCAATATATAATTGTGTTTCATTGTGTTCCAGTCAAGTCAGATGTAATTATTTTTTTTTTTTTAAAAAGAAGAATGCAACTACATTCCAGGTCCCTCAAGCTAGGATGACCAGAATTGTTTTTTACAGCACAAGCCAGCAAGTAGCTACATGGCAGTATAGCCTGAAGAACTGGAAAAGACAGTTATGAATTTTACACTGCCCTATATTGCATACGTGGAGAAACCTAGCATTGGGTGCAGAAATTCTGCAGAGTTTATTTCAAGTAAGAAATCAAATCATCACAGGCAACTGACACATAAAATATATGTTAATAGAGAGATGTATCTCATCATCTTACATTTGCATTAAAAGCTGTGAATAAATACAGAGAAAGCCTTTTGCCTTAAGTGGCATTCAGCTATTTCAGTATCATCAGAGAGTCAATAATAATTGTTACTTGTATTAACTTGTAACAGGTAATGGCAGAATGCGAGACAGTAATTTGTCAGGGCAAGGGAAATAACAGACCTGCTTGCACTGAAGACAAACCCAAAATGCTTGATGGGGTTCTCGTATAGAGCCTTCCATTTGACTGGCAGTGGCCTAGGATAGTAGTGCTGAAAAACAGTATGGATAAAAACAAGATAAAAAAAGGGGTACTAGAATGTGAGGGAAAGAGGCGATTTTCTTCACGAGCTTCTCTCTATTGCTTGTACAATACAGCACTGCGTGTGCGGTTCTCCAGTAAAAGCCGCATGGTTAGACATAGGTCTTAGCTTCCATCTTCTGGAGAAATAAAGCAATAAAATATTGGGTAGGCATCCAGCCTAAATTAAATTACCTTCCTCGATATCCAGCCTAAATTATCATCTCTGTATCTCTGACAGCCCCCCCTCATTTGTACTGGCCTCTGCCCCCTTAACTTTCATCATCTCTTTTGCAGGCGACACAGACTTACACAAAATAACTAACAGCACTGGTATTGCAGGGATAGCAGAAAACTGGGCAAACGTGGAACAATGCAAAAGGGATGGGATAAAGGCAATGGCAAGCTGCCTAGCGGCTCTCAGAGCGTTACAAGGAGGATGATCTTGGCCATGCGTGCTATTTGGGAATGCCAGCTTCAAAGAGGTTTCGGACAAAACTTGAAATCGCGACACTGGTGCTGCAGTTTCATGGCGGGGGGAAAAGTATATTCACAAACTGAAAAGCGCAGAGACCTACTGAACTGCAAAGGCTGGGCCCTATTCAAGAATAAACAGAGTCTTTTCTGTGAAATAGTCATCGGTGCAAACTTTAAGCTATTAAGGATACCATTAGGGGAAGAAAAAAATTCAGCAAAATCAGCAGTCAACAGTGAGCACGTACTGGATCTCTCAAAAGACTAGCGGTACTGCTGCTTGAAATAAAATTGCAAACTTAAGTGTAGCTCACTTGGGTGTTGAAGAATACCTGCTGAAAGCTAGTTTTGCTCTCAGATCAACAGTGCGGTCAGGCGTTTTGAACTTTAAGAACCGCCACGTTTCTTTAAACCGACTCAGCGCGGTTAGCGTTTGGCTTCTCTTGACGGCCGCTGAGGGAGGCCGATGGCTACCATCCCGCTTCTTCGTGCCGAGGTTCGGTCTCGAGTTCAGCGCCTCTGGCCCGCGCCTCGCCGCCGGTGTCGGGGCTGCTGCCCCCGATGCTGGAGCGGGGCGGGGGTGCGGACCGCGGGCGGCTGCGCTGAGGGGACTGCGCGCCACACCCCTCCTCGGGCAGCCCCCGCGAGCTGATTGGTCCTGTGAGGAGTGAACGACAGCTGCTTGGACCAATAGTTGAAGGCAGTGAGAGAGGGCTGGCCTCCGCCGACCCGTGGTTGGACCGTTCCAAC
>VZSZ01004472.1:67456-135680 GCA_013398815.1 Ibidorhyncha struthersii | reverse complement strand
AGCGGGACGCCGCCGGCCCGTGCGTGCCGTTGCCCGGCCGCTGTGGTGTGCTGCGACCGCCGTCATGCCCGGTAGAAACAAGGCGTCGTCCAACTACAGCTGCCCGGAGCTGACGGTGGGGCAGCAGGCCGGGGAGGGCGGCCGCGACGCCAGAGGCCGCTCGCCTCAGGGGGATGAGGAAGACCGCGGGGACATCGGGCCCGGCGCCAACCTGGGCGACCCCGACATCGTCAAGTCCCCCAGCGACCCCAAGCAGTACCGGTGAGACCGGCGGCCTCCAGCCTCTCCCCCGAGGCGGTTGGCCGGGGAAGGCTTAAGGGGAGGGGGGGGCAGCCGTTGAGGCAGCCCCCGGGTGGTCTGTGGGGCGGGCTGGGGCCTCCCCTCCCCGCCTGCCCAAGGAAAACCAGCCCGCCCCGTGTCCCGGCACACCGGGCGCGCCAGCACGGCTGCAACCTCGGGTGCTTGAAGTTGGGCTTGTCTGGGGAAAATAGGGGCCTCTCCGTGAAAAATGGAGGCTGGGGGTTCACGGGTGTATTTCTTCTCATGATGGGCTGTCTGGTTTGTATACAGTAATAGGCTCGGGGCTTGCGTACAAAGCAAAATTCGGTACCTGTTCAGAGACTCTGCTGTGACACTACATTTTTGGGGCGCAGCGATACTGGTTAGTTTGCAGCCCTCGTCCAGGCAGCTCCGTTCTGAAAGCGTTAAGCTGAAATGTGAAATGTGGCTGAAGTATTACAGAGCAGATACCAACTTTAAAAAAAAAAAAAAAAAAGGCTGTTGCTTTTCCCATTTTAGATGAGCTTCCAGATTTTAACACAAATGTCGGTGAGTTGAGAGAGAAATTATTTTCATGCTGCTATTTTGCTTGTGTCTTCATTTGTATTTTTTTTGAGTAACAGCTCTGAAAGTGCTAAAAAAGATCACCTTCCCTGAGCACAGCCCACAGCGTCTGTGGCCTTCTTGCAGTGAGAGACTCAGCTGAGAACAGCCAGTGGAGGTTGAGCTCTTTGGATGCTGTAAGGCAGTCATTCTTGAAGGGACACTATTATAACTTCTTTCTGTTAGGCAGATTATTCAGCCCTTGTTAGAGATGCTTTTCTTTTATCTTTATTCTTCATGATGTCTAATCTGTGTAGCCAGTGGAGAATCTGTCTAAGCCTAAGCCTGGAACTAAATTTTGGATTTGCAGTGACATTGGTTGACAGTGAAATTCCCTGCTGGCTGCATGAAGAGGACTGTGCCTATTGGCTTAGGGAGAAACTTGCTCCCTCCCTTCTTGCCCTACTTCCTTGCTGCTTCCCCTGGATCTCTGCCTGAGTCTCCTGCTGGCATTCTTACTCGTGCTACTTTGCAGGAGGCTCGTCGTCCTGCAGAGATCACGGAGACTAGCAGCTTAGGAAACTTCTGCCTTTGCTACCTGATACAGCACAGAGATGAAGCTTGGGAAGTCCACCGAAAACCATCACTGGCTATCTATTTTGAGGCTCAGGAACCTCCTCTGCATGTAGAGAATTGGAGAGTGTGTTTGCTTATAGCATAAGATAAACGAATACCAACATCTTCCAGAAATTCTACTTTCCATCCTTAACGGATATTTTTGGTTGGAAGCAGAGAGTCACATCTTTCAAGACTGATTTCCACGTGTGGGAAGTGGGTCTTGCACAGAACAGACACAAACATTACGCTTGGGAAGGAGAACTTCAAGTATGGCTGAAAGTAAAGTGTACCTATGTCCACTAACTATATACCAAACCTCTTAAGTAAATGTAACTGCAGGTGATTCGGTGATGCATGTACGCTTTCTCCTCTGTTCGTGCATCAGTGATGATGTATACTGCAGACAAGTCACAGTGGGCTCAATGTGTCCATCTGGTGACATCAGTCTTAACTTAGTGGAAAATGTTACATTTTATCTTTTCAAATACAGTGATCTTAAAACCAAAGGAGTTCTGACAGAGATTACAGAACATATTTTCAAAAGTGAGTTTGTTGGGACAGAAATTGTCATAAGTGAAGTTGGTTTTGTTCATTAGAGCTATGATTGGGCAGTTATCTTTACCAAAGTGTATGTTTTATTTAAATTTGTCCATATCTGGAATTTCATGGGCTTGTATTGCTTGCTTTGGGTAGTTTGGGAAATTAAAACATATCTCTAAGTGTTTACCATGCATTGATAAATATTTCAATATTTACTTAACTGCTAAACAATTATCATTGATATAAGAAAAAACTTGGTGTGAGAACAATTCTGTTTAAACTTATCCAGGATATTTAAACAGTATTTTTAAGAATTCAAATTCTGTTTTATATTTAAGCCTTATTTTGTATCAATGCCTGTACAGTCCTTCAAAAAAGCAGTTGGACTACACTTGCTTCTGTTGCTACATTACGTGATCACATTTTTTGTACTGTATTTTGCATACTAATTAGTACTTATGTATTGATTACACTTGTCCTTTTCCATTGGACTGAAACATGGAAAAAGTAAAGAACACCTGTGTCAGTTGGTGCCTCTGTTTAGCATAACCTATACTGTTCTAGATTCTCCTGAAGTGAAATCTGATAGCCTTCAGCAGCGGCTTAGTTCAGTTGTTGCCTTGCTGCTGGGTGCTTTCTGTCCTAGTATGTAGCACCCACAAAGCCTGAAGATGAGTAATGTAAAATTAGTGTCATCTGTTCCATTAGTTTAATGGAGGTACGTAAGAAGGATCAACAAGAGCTGCTGGATACACCTGGTTGAACAGCTTTGTGGCAAATCGTTCTTCTGGAAGAACAGCACTATTCTGTTCTGTGCTTTCCATGACTATCTGTTGATCACTGGGAAGTCAGTATTCTTTATGGGCCGTGAAAACCTGAAGAAGGAAGGCAGTTGTATGCTGAGGTGAAGAAGATGATGGTTGTGCTGGAAGACATGCTATAGTGACGTTAACTCGTCACTGTCTGGGACTCCTGCTCTGAGCTCTTCAGGGGCTGAAGTGCCTGAGTGTACAGTATATCTGTTTTTAGGACCCCGATTGTGCATTCAGAAGTGCTGCAGCTACGTAATGTGACATGTATATGGTACAAACACATGTAACTGTTCCAGGCTTTCAGAATTGTATGGATGATTAACTTTGTACCCAGATGTTAGCGTGGATCTAGTACTACCTGTACCTTCTGCAGTTAGTCATAGCATTTCTGCAAGTTATATGCTATGTGCTGTAGTTTGAATGAGCAAAAATGCACTTGTGCTTTTGATTGGAACAAACTTGTGCTCATTTGTAGTATTCTGCAGCAAGCAAAACAGGTGTGTTAATGATTATGAAACCTTGGCCCAGAGTAAGTGCCGTCAATTCCTGTTGGATGAGTGGTCATAATTCATAAACTTAACACAACTATTAAACCTTTGTTCTTTAGCTTTTTTCATGGACTTGGTAGTCCAAGAAGCGTGTTTTTTTTCTTTGTTTCAGAGCTGCTTAAGTCTTATTGCAATACCTTCTTTACCCCTTTCCTCCAAATACGTCCCCGTGAAATTCAGTTGGGAGAGAACTACTCAGAGTAATTTGTTTCCAGGCTCATCTGTGGTTTGCAGAGCCATAGGAGGTGGCCTGCAGCTCTAGTAAAAAGCAAAACTTGCACTGACTTCATATTTTCAATGGGAATATTGATAATAACACATGCTTTTGTTGCTGGGAAACATTAAAGTTGTGTAATGATAATCATGAATGAAATGTGAGAAATTAGTGAGAAACTTTGGGAACCATGGAGTTTGGAAACTCCAGCTTGAGCTGGAAAGCTGCTTTGAAATTTCTGCTACCTAATTACAACAGTGCCCACACTGCAAAATTCTGATCTGCTGTAAACTTGGGGGTTGGACGAGATGACCTTTAAATGTCCCTTCCAACCCAAACTATTCTGTGATTCTATGCTCACATTTCTTTGGGAGTGCGGGATGTGACCCTGGGTTTGTTTTATACTAGCACTTTTTTTTTTTTCTGGATCTGATACCACCTGTCTATACTGCAGTAGTTCTTAGGTTGGATCAAGTATTTTCTGTAGCCATCATTCCTTCCTTTCTGCAGCTGGCGTACTAGCCAGTGCAAGCTCCTGGGAGGGATGCTCTGGCTGTTCTGACAAATTGTGACTGTCTGTTCCAGATCTGATGGGAAACAAATACTGCTGAAGGATCTTGTAGTGCAGAGCATTGGTGTGTGCAGTCCTCAGTCTGAAAAAGCTGTAGAATGGTGCTGGATAGAGGGCTTGTTGGTTTTTATATATGTATATGCACACGCATCTAAAAAAATCTGTGTATGTATAGACACACAGAGAGAACTCTGTGTATTGCTGCTTTATAGTAACCCAGCCAACCCACTGTGACTTATTTTATTAAGCCTGCAGAGGAGATCTGTCCTTTCTGCCTGCTACGTCTGTGGACCCCATTGATAAAATCAGATAAAACGGAGTCTCTGGGGCCTATTTGAAGGCAAAGGCTAAGATCTTAATTCTGTCACACAATATATGTTTTCAAGAGCCTGAGAAGCATAACAAGCTATTGAAGGTTGGGTTTGCCTATTCTGAGTACGTGAAGTTTTCTCTGAGTGAGTGCTGGTAGCTTAAATATTTCACACAGAGAGAAATAAAAGCCCAAATCGGTGTCCCTGACCTTATGGGAAGAAGGGCTTCTGCTACTACCTTGAATGGCTCCTTTCTTATTCTTATAGCTATTGAATAGCAGAAGAGCATTTTTACTTTCCCACTATAAAACTGCTCACCTTCTTAGCTACTGTTACATTTTCATTAGGAAATCTCAGTTGAAGAGCACAGAACTATTGTAGGAAATACAGAAATGTTTGCAATTCTGAAAATTCAGATTTGGGGAATGTGTGTATTCATTGCAAATAATCATTCTTTCAGGTATATCAAACTACAAAATGGATTATGCGCACTTTTGATTTCGGATTTGAATTACTTGGATGGTGCCCCAGCTGCTTTATCTTTGGAGGAGGAGGAGGAGGAAGACGACGATGATGAATCTGAAGAGGAAAGTGATGAAGATGATGACTCTGGAGCCGAGATTGAAGATGGTAGAGAAGGTTTTGATGATGAGGACTGTGATGAGGGGGATGAGGGTGAGGACAATGATGGAGACAATGAGGATTTCAATGATCCTGATGACAGTGAATTAGAAGAGCTAGCTGAAAAGGAAGAGACAAGAAAGAGAGGCTGCACAGAAAAACAGGTACGTGCTTAAAGCTGTAGGGTGAAAAAACACACAGAGAGCTTTCTTGTGCTCTGAAACCTTGTGATTAGGCATGGAGACCAGACCTTCTTTTCATCGTGCCTGTCCTGATTGATTTATCTTATAGTTCTATCACTTTCCTGAAGTGTTTCTTGAAGCAGCTTTTACTGAGAGTGTTTTATTTTCTCTAGTCTGCAGCAGCCCTCTGCATTGCTGTTGGCAGCTTCTCTGATCCCGAAGATCTGCCTGGATTAGCACACTTCCTGGAACATAGTATGTATCTGCTCCTATTTCATCTTTTCCAGCTTCAGTGCAAAATAAGTGCTATTTAGCTCTGAATTTCTGTAGTATTTTAGTCTCATTTCCTATTTCAGTTATCGCAGAATTTATTTTCATTAGTTAAATGAATTTGTGATTTTCTAAAAGTACGTGGTAAGGGACTCTTATATGGGAGGAGGTGTCTCATACCCTTTGGCAGGCTATGCATTAGCATCCTTTGTTGTCCATTAAATATGGAGGGAAGCATGTTACCTATGGCTTTATAAACTAGGCTGGGGCTACAGACCTTTAGCTCTCTAATAAAGGATGATGAATTAGTAATACATGAGCAGAAAACACATGAAGTTTCTGGCCAGATGTATCTTAAAATGCGACTCTTGACCAATTGAGGCCAATGATGCCTAGAAAGACACTGTTATTTCCAGTCTATTTGGACCTTCTGCTATAGGCAGGTTACACTACTTTTTGGGCAGATTACATAGTCTGTTGCTACTTAGTAGTTAACCTCTACATGGGAACTGTGGGTCAGTTGTAGGTAACACTGTGATGAAGAGGGGTTGCTGTAGCTGCAATTAGGAATAGCAAATTAATGTAATCTTGGTAATTTTGCTGATTTTTGTTCCAGTGGTTTTTATGGGTAGTTTGAAGTACCCAGATGAGAATGGGTTTGATGCGTTTCTGAAGAAACACGGGGGCAGTGACAATGCTTCGACTGACTGTGAGCGGACAGTCTTCCAGTTTGATGTGCAGAGGAAGTACTTCAAAGAAGCGCTTGATAGGTAATTTCATATAAATGGTGATTAGGCGTTAACAGCTGTTTGTATGTGCCTCAGGAGGTTGGGTGTAGCTGTTCAGTTCTTCATTTTGGGGTGATTAAGGCTGTTGCTGAACTTCCATAGGTACTCCTACTACCACAGAGGATATTGGATATAAGGAAATATGATTTCGCTCTGGATATCTTACTGTTTTTTGTGATAATGCCAGTGTAGCTGCTGTGTGATTACTTAAGATCCACATGTAAGTCTTAATGCATGTAGCTTTTTGATTGTTTTACCACCCTTAAACTAGTAGCATTGGTGACAGGAGAAATTTTATGCAGTGTGACGGCTGTTCAGAGGGGAAGTGCTTCCAGTGATTCATCCTTCGAAATACCTGTCCTGATAGAGTTAGTGGGGGGTTTCCTCCCCCCCTCCCCGCTCCTCCCCTTGGTTCCAAGTCTAATTCATCAAAGTTGGGTGGGTGGAAGGGCAGCCTTGAATGTTATGGCACAAGGTGTGCCTCAGAAGGATACACTTAACCCAATGCAGGTTATTCAGTCAAGTATGTATCTTTTGCCAGAAAGTATTTAACATGCTCTTTTGTGCTGTGGGATATGTTAGCAGAACAGAGCTCCACCTGTTGACATGGTTTCCTTCAGTGAGAGCAATTTGCTTGTTCATAGGGACATGTCAGCTGAATATTCTTGGTGCTATAAAATATCTCAGGAGGAGAGTAGAATTCGCTGTGAACTTATTTGATCAAAATACGTTCCTGTGATGATGCCAAGAAGAAGTGTTTGCACATTTTACCAAGTATTGCCTAAATTTTACTTTACTGGGCCAAATTCAGCTTTCATTTGCAGATTAGTCCAGCTTTTAGATGTTTGGAAGTGCAAAAGAATCAAAATATATAATTGCAATCTGTCACAACAGCTCTCATAGTGGAGGGGATCCACACAAATTATGAGTTCTGTAGAACAGCATCTCATACAAAGAAGGTAGGTGGGTGATGATGATGATTTCTACTCATTTAAGCACTTGTGGATCTAAAGAAATGGAGAGCCATCACTTTTCAATAGTCTTTATCTTAATGGGTCTTGTAGCCATAGAACTCTGCTGACAATGTATTACTGTTAACCTTTTGCTTCAACAAGTTCAGTGCATCATTAAAAAAACTCAAGAAATAAAATAGAAATATTAGATTCTCTGGCAGCTTTCTGCAGAGTCTCCATTCATTGCAGATTTGCCCCTTTCCATTGCTCTGCTCTCCATGGGTACAGGGGAAGATATGTGTCTGGATGACAACACTGACTTTTATAGTAGATAATAGAATTGTAATGGATATAAATAATTATGTTCCTGGACATAAATCAACAATTTGTTGCCTGGAGTTAGGAAGAAACTTTCCCTATGATCACGTTGTTCCTAATAAACAACCGAGGATTTCCTGTGATGCATCTGATACTGATCCCTGTTAGAGGCAGGAACCAGACTAGATGGATCACTTGTCTGATCTGGTATGATCATTCTTAGGATGTAAAGGCAGATACTCGTGCATCCATTACTGTCATGCCCTACTGCATCCAGCCAATTCATTCCTACTGTATGGAGCACGGGCACCCTGCCCTTTGGGTTTTGATGCTATCACAAAACTGGTTTATATCTTTCCTTAAGACAGTACAGTCAAGAATGACAAAATTTGTGGTAAGACAAGCAACATTATGAACAAAAATAGTGGATGTTGGGTTTAATTGTTGATTTTTTGCCATAGCTTAATAGGCACGGAAGAAAAGCATATGAATTTTTCTGTTTCATAGGTGGGCACAATTCTTCATTCACCCGCTAATGATCAGGGATGCAATAGACCGAGAAGTTGAGGCTGTAGACAGTGGTAAGAGTATCTTGTTCTGTGTGTTTAGCCCATCTTCTTAAAGAAATAAACAGTGAATAACATGCCTATAGCTCCAGCATAGCCCCAGCGCTCTCTCCAGTCCTCTGTGGAGTAAATACAATAAGTCGAGGTCATTGTGCTTGTCTTCTTATTCTAACACCTTAATAACTACAAATTTGCTTCACAGAAGGAAATTGAACCTGGCATAGAAGTCAGTGGAGTGTTCACTTGATTTTTCTAGTATGTTATGAATACTTCCAGGCTGCCTATAAAACTGCACTGTTTTAGGAAAAAAAAATGTTATTGGCAGATATACTAACTGGTTCAAATATGTATTCCAAGTCTTTTCCATCTGTCCTCTGACAAAGGAAAACTGAGCAATTTGGTATCTGAATTTAAATAAGTGTCAGTATAAACAAGGACCTGCTTTGAGTTAAGGTGTGGTTTCTTCAACAGCTTAAGCCAACTTACACTTTCCCTCGCACTGCTTTCCTCGTGCGGATCCACTCCTTCCCTTGTACTGACACTGTAGTAATGAGCTGCCCAGTAAACTGCGTCAGCTTGATGAACTGGCTGCAGACTTGCAGACTAACCCAGCCAAAATAATTACTTTACAGCTCTCCTGTGCAGATTTCTTACTACCAGCAAAAACAGGAACAGGAAAATGCAGTTTGAGAGGGTGAATTCTGGATTTTGGCAGAATCCCATATTTGTATTAGTGTAAACTGATTGTAAAACTGCATTTCTGGAAAGTATCTTGCTCAGCTTTCAATTTCTTATTATTATTAGGCTAGTTGTTGTTCTGTGTGATATGTGGCAGAAGCAGTTTTGTAGTTGGCCCTTTCTGCAGGGCCTGACTCTGTAGAATGTTGATGGCCTTGTGTTCCCATTAAGTTTATTGGATTGAGAGCATTTAGACGGGACAGGCTGGGGCTTTACATGCTTCCCCTCCTTATCCCTGTCTGTACTTCTCAGCAATGAGCTACAGTTTTCCTCTTCTCTTGACATATTCATTACTGCTAGCGAGTCCTGTTTCTTAGCCTATTTCACTACTTCATCATCCATTAAAACAAAACTATTTCAGTCTACGTCTGTGTGATGTCTTCTTTTCAGTTTGGTTGGGGTTTTTGCTTTGGCTTTTTTTTCTGGGAACATGACCTCAAATTTTGGTGCATGTCACTGCAAATTCTGTAAATTAACAGAGTATCAGCTAGCAAGACCCTCTGATGCAAACAGAAAGGAGATGCTATTTGGGAGTCTTGCCAGGCCTGGACATCCTATGAAGAAATTTTTTTGGGGTAAGTTATGAATTTATGTTATAAAGTGGTGACAATACTTAAACTTTTCACCACTTAAAAGATGCACTAATCTTAAGATGCACGCTATCTTATCACAGCAAACACCGGCCTTGCTCAGAAGTATTAGAGCAATTATTCATTTTACAGTAAAATGTTTGGAGATAAAAGCAGCTGTCTGCTGCTTAACATACATTTCATTCTGGTACTGCTTTTTGCTGATGTTAAAGCAAGGTTGCCCTAGGCGTATAATCATGTAGCTTTCTGCTAATGTAAAGGCGGTGCTCTATGAATCATCTCTGTCTTGCTTAAGCTTGTTTTTTGCTATGTAAATTTCCTGGAAAAATAAAGTGTTTCTGGATTTGTGTCTAAGGGGGCTTTTCAAAGTAAGTAATTCACTGTTGAACTTGCAGAAGTAGACTTTCACAACCATGTGAGTGGAGTGGAAGGGAAATCTGTCCTTCCTCTCCTGGACAGTACAGAGTCCTAGCTCCCTCACCCTTGTGATGCTGGTGAGCATGTAAATTGCAGTGTGATGGGTGGTAGCCAGCTTTGAAATGTAGGTAACTTTTATAGAGTTCTGTAGTGACATATACTGAACATCATATTGTTGTCTCTGTTCTGTTGGTGAGGGAATAGCTGGCAACACACAGTGAGCTGTGCAGTACATGGTATGGGCGATGTGATAATGCAAGAGGACTCTGTCCTCCCTTGTCATAGAAATATCAACTGTCCTTGTAATAGGAACTAGAGATTGGGAGATTTAAATTTCAGTTAACATTCCTTTAACTCCAGATTTCTAGTAGGTATTTTTAATATGCTTACCATGACTAGACTTGGTGCCAGGGGAGGAAAAGAAATTCTCAGTATATCTGGTCTTGACGTAAACTGTGTCTAGATAACTAACCGCCTTTTAATGTTTACAGGTAATGCGGATACGCTCAAACATGAGCCTAAAATGAATAATATTGATACCTACACCAGGCTGAGGGACTTCTGGCAGCGCCATTACTCTGCTCACTATATGACTTTAGTTGTCCAATCTAAAGGTAACATCAGTTGTTCCTTAAAAACAGGCTCATTGCTGCTATTGATGTAGTGCTTTTGGCACCAGTTCAGCTGTAGCCAAGCAGTTTTAGTGGATTGTCCAGTCCTGCAGGAGGTATTTCTATGTAGATTTTAGCCTGGTTTCTAAATGAAACTTGAGCAATTGTGCTGTGTTATTGTCATCTTGCTGCTTCTCGAGTAACTTTTAACTGAAACTGTTGAATAGGTTCCAGCTTAACACAGAATGTAAAATCTCAAAGATATATTTAAAAAATAATCTTGTAGGAACGTAGAGTCAGACCACTTTAATGGCTTAATGCTGCTGATTTCACTGCCATCGAGAGTGAACCTCCACAGAAAATGATGAGGAGATAGACTGGGTCTCCCAGTTGTCTTGTTCTGTTTAGGGCACTTTCAAAAGATGTCTTAAAATAAAACACATTTCTCTGGGAAGGATAGAGATTCTAAGTTTTTTCCCCTTAGACTGAAAAATTCTATGCAAATGGAATTGAGTTTTGTTTCAGCGAAGAACTTCAGACCTAAGGGTCTTTTCTGCTCAGAATAAAAGAGAGAAGTTTCTTAGAAGTTAAGCACGTAGTAGAGACCTGTGCTGAAAATAAATAGTTGTGTGCATTCAAGTTAAGTTGGTGCTTAGGGGTTTTGTTGAATGTTAAAACTTACTGCAATTACCATCTGTAAATGGAGATGTTAATAATAGAGGTGGTAATTCTTTTCTTTTCCTATGCTTTGCTTTTCTGTCCAGACTGTAAAATTGTCAGGGCATTGAATGCCTCTTGAATAATTGTTTATGTAGTAATGGATTGTAATGTTGTTTCTTTTGGTGATTGGGAAGAAAAGCATGGGGACTGATAGCCAGCCAGGGCAACTTTGTATTTCTGTCTCGGTTAAAACAAAAGAAACTGAGTGCCCGTCCCTTCACCTCCAGCATTTTTATTGTTGTTATTTAGCATATACCGCATCACTTTTGGAATACAAAATGCTCTCTTGAGCGAGCAAATGGTCATTTTAAAGAAATTAAACTTCTGGTTCTTGACACATTTCCTTTTGGAAAGAGGATGGGGAGAAGGAATTCTTAGCACTGTGGGACTGCCTTTAGGTGTGAAAACTCCTGCATATATTCTGGACATAGGGGGGTGGAACGAGTCTAGCAAGTACTGGTGATTTTGTAGATCCCTAAGTTGGTAATTCCTTTTCACAGTCACACCAGATACTGCTGAACTTTAAATCCCAGTTGTATCAGCCTGAGATTTCAGCAGTATATAGAAAACCAGAGCTATGACCAAGATATAGTTCAGTGAATATTAGGAATTGGCTCAAACCAACAGCTTTGAAGCTTATCATTTAGAACTTTGCAATTTTAAAATGTACTGACTGGCAGACTCTTTAAAATAACTGAACTAGTGAGATAAGATAAAGAATTTGTCTTAAATCTTCAGGAAATTACATTTCTGGCTTTCTTTTTTTACTTCTTATTAGAAACACTGGATACATTGGAAAAGTGGGTGACAGAAATCTTCTCTGAGATCCCAAATAAGTAAGATTCTTTTGATGTATAAAGACATTACAAATTATAAAATTATTTGTTCTTAAAATTACTGTTTTTAAAAAACATCCCTTACTGAAGAAGCTAAGGAAATTAACATTTGTTAATTAACATCCTTATCTAGAAAAAAATGGGCAACTTTGGAAATTAAAGACTGGCATTAATTGTTTCAGGAAGACTTTGTTTATGCTTAACAATTATTTAGCCTGCAAGCTGTGTGGTGCTAACTTGCAGCAGTGTTTGCTTAATATGTACTGATACCTTGATTTTAGGATAAATCATTCGAATCTAGATTATCTTTTGCTTCTTTTTCTTTGCTTTATGTCAAAAATAATTAGCAGCAAAATAAGTTAAGACCATATCTTAAATTTAAGTGTCATCCTTAGGGTGGCAAATGGTTAGAACTTGATCTTATTTTTTAATTATTCACTCCAATGTGCTGTGTAAAAAGGGGTTCTGCAAAAGCTTTACTAACTTGAAAGGCATTTTATTTCCCCTTTCATTTTTACTTTTGCAAGGTGTTTATTTCTGTGGTGCATGGAAATGTGCTTGTGAAAGTCTAATGCCGAGACACGTGTGTCTTTCCCCACCCCTGTCCTTCTCATTCCTCTGTCCCCACAAGACAATCAATCAGGATTCAGGATTCTGTGGATCCAGGACCAGCACAGGAGGTTGTTTACTGTGCTTGGCTTTCCTTTCCTCTGTTAGGAAAGCAAGCTTTTTATTGTTACTGGCTTGGACAGAAGGAGAGGGAGGAGCTGAAGGAGTATCTAAATTTTGCGTAATTACTCTGTTGTGTGGGCACCGTGCAAGTTGCCTTCCACTTTGGGCTGGGTGGGTCCTGGGCTACACCCTTTGTTAAAGGCTGTTTTCTGGTTGTCTGATGTACCGCCTCGGTCATGTCAGAGCTAACGTCTTGTGAATGTCTCAGTGTAGCCTTGAATCCTTGCCATTAACATCACACTTTAATTTTGCTTTTAAGTGGTTTACCCAAACCCAGCTTTGGCCATCTGACTCAGCCTTTTGACACACCAGAATTTCACAAGCTTTACAGAGGTAAGTAAAATAGATTTGTTTAAACGTTTTGAATAGCTGGCTTCGTATTTTCTCTGTGTGATCTGGATACTTTATGAAATAACTCTGTGGTTCTGAATAACTTTTAAGCATTCTTTCTGCATTATGTAAAATTTCTTATCGATGTCTAATTATGTATATTTATATTCAATAAATTTATTTGTGTTCAGTTGTTCCAATCAGGAAAGTTCATTCATTGAGCATCACTTGGGCGCTTCCCCCACAAGAACAGTATTACAGGTACAGTGGCGCTGCATTTTACTCCTACCATGTTTATGTTGTGAATAACTTATTAGCTTTCACAACAAACCAAAGAATCTCATTTATTTGTGTTACAGATTACTTTGGTTCAGCTAGGGGAACGTTTTTCAAATGAATTAAACTGATGCAGATATGGTTCTTATTTATAAGTTGAGTGGAATGGGTACACAGCTGATTTAACATCGTTCCTCACTGACTCAGATCAATCATTATGTTCTGAACTCCCACATTTTTAGCTTATTATCCTAATGCTGCCTGAAAATGCAAAACTTGCCATGAAGAAACAGTGAGTGTATGTTTTTGTCATCTGTCTAGTGATTTGAGTTCTTTCTGTGAAAGGCATTACCTCCTGGCATTTAATCTCCTTCAAATTTTCTTTTAGGGTGAAGCCTCTTCATTATATTTCCTGGTTGGTGGGACATGAAGGCAAAGGCAGTGTTCTTTCTTTCCTTAGGAAAAAGTATGTATTTTTTAAGCATAGTTATTAATGCTTTGCTATCATTAAAATAATGGCAAAATCTATTTTGTGTATATATGTTTTATATATGTATAAAAGCAGGCCAAGTCTGCCCTTTTGTGTCAGTGTTTTGTAGTGGTATTCTTTAAATTGGTGATAGACCCAAGTAAGAAATAAGTGGCTTTTGGTCTGTGATATATGGATCGGCAGTATTTGTGACTGATCTTTGAGATCGCTAAAAGGTAACTTAGCTTTTTCACTGTTTTTCTTAAATTCTGTATCCTGAGGTTCACATCTTTATGTTGGAAAAGCTTTGTGTAAACTGTAAACGGATTAAAAGCCACTGAGGTAAAGCTAATTGTAACTAAGCTCAAATAAAGCTGAAATGGGTAATAAATAAGTACCTTTAACTCTTCCATAGATTTTGGGCTCTTGCATTATATGGAGGAAATGGCGAGACAGGATTTGAACAGAACTCCACGTACTCCATCTTCAGCATTTCTGTGACTTTGACTGATGAAGGTTACAAGCACTTCTACGAGGTATGGTTTACTGCAACTTGATTTTCTTACTGTTTTCCTAATATCCGGAAAAAATTAATCTGTTCCTTTCTGTCTGCAGGTGGCCCATGTTGTATTTCAGTATGTAAAGATGCTGCAGAAAAGAGGGCCAGACAAAAGGCAAGTGTTTGCCACTGCATCAGATATTTGTGAGATTGTCCTGCTCCGTTAGCCTTTTATTTGTATTGTTTGCACTTTTTGTGGAGTTACTACAGCGTAAACAGTGAGTCAGTAGTAAAGCTTGTCTGTGTGGGAAACGTATCAGTTTAAAAAAGTTTAAAAGCGAATTTGCTAAATGCTTATGCTTGTTTCTTGGTGCTTTTAGTTTGATGTATTGTGATCCAATTTGTAATTTTAATAAGCTGAACTAGTGTAGATGTTGGGTGCAGTTTTGTGGTTATTTAACTACATTTGTTGTGCCACATCGGTGGAAGTCAGGGCTGTGGTTTTCTGGTGTTAGCCTTTATGTTAATTTGGTATCAGATTTTGACTCTTTGTAGTTAAGCCTCTTCCTCTTTGGAAAATAGCAGAACTTTCTGCCAATTGAGAAATGCCCATTTGTATGGAAGAGAAGTGTGTGTAATACTGGCTTCCTGGCTTCTATGTCTTGTACCTGAATGAATCACTGAACTCACCCTTGGTGCCTTTCCTAGAAGACTGCTTTTTTTCAGGATCTCAGTAAATGTTGTGGAATAGTGGAGGAAATCCACTTTTATTGTCCTCTCCCTCCTTTACAGAATATGGGAAGAAATACAGAAGATTGAAGCGAATGAATTTCACTACCAGGAACAGGTATTCATCCACTGTTTTGTGTTGATATAGGTAAACTATAAAAGGATTTCTTTTTAATTTTGAAACACATTTTCAAAGTTCTATTCAACCATAAATATATTATACACTTAATGAGGCTGTATTCTGCTGAAAGAATTTGTATTCTAGAGAAATATTGTGACTTTTTCCTTAACAGAATTAAACGTTACTTTTTTCATTCTCTACCTGCTAGGTAGGCTCTTTTTCAGTTTTAATCATTTGGCCCTTGTGTGTGAAGTTTGGTGCCCAATAATTGTGCTCTGCAAAATTGGTTGGGGCTTTTCAGTATTTTTGCCTAATTTCACTTAGTTTAAGCTGTTTTGGCACTGCTGATTTCTGGGACTAGAAAAGCAGTGTTATGTGAAAAGCATGTGGCTTGCTGGTGACCTGTCTCACAGAGGCTAGGGTGCTAATGACCCCCTTGTCTGCTGTTGCAACATTACACAGTTAAATGTGGCTGTGTGTAGAGTCTTCCTTGGCTTACTGAAATAGCAGTTCGCAAAAAACTTACTTGTTTTTGTTAAAGAAAAACAAGGGAACACAATTTAGATCATTTGAGAAGCCTCACTTCACTGACTTTCTTACTCTCACTACATTTAGCCATGTTCTGTGTCTTCTTAGGTAGTTTGGTTCTTATGAACGGCACTAAAATTTCCTTTTGGGAAAACAGATCCATACACTGCATATATGGCTTGAAAGCATCACGGAAGTTTGTTGGTTTCTTTAAGGTACACAGATGCAGGAAGGGGGAAAAAAAAAAAAAAAATCGGAAATAATGAAAGTGGAGTTTTTTTCTTTCCAGATGCTCCAAGTATTTTCAGACACTCTTAAGACCTGCCAGTCTGCTGTGAGCATCAGGATGTTAGAAATGTCATTTTTAGCAAATCCTTGGATCTGTAACTCTGCCTTCAAAATAGCATATGGAGGATATTGAGTGTCTTGAGTGGCCTTTGAATAGCAGAAGTGGCATTTGCAAGTGATACAGAAGGCAAGGACTGCTGCCAACAACCCCAAGTGATAGATAATAGAGCAGTGGATTTCTTTGGTAGGAACAAGTTTACAATGACTTACAGGTGCTTTTTTTTTTTTTAAATGCCATGTGATGTTTTTTTAGTGGAATACCACTTTTATGGGTTTGTTAGCAAAGTTCAACTATTACAAGATTACAACAGACTGTCTTCTCCTAACAAAAAACATTCCACAAAACAGTAGAGGAGAACTAAAAATCTGTGAAGGGTGGCTATTTAGTATATTGGACAGAACAGGAATGAATTCCTGTTGCCCTGCATACAGTTTTATGATTCTGTCTTTAATCATTGCCAACAGAGGTTGCCCAGTTTAAGGTTTGACGTTTTCATCAAAGTGAAGCTATTTAGTCCTGAAAGGTTCTTATTAGTCATCTTGGTTCTTTTTAGTACTCCCAGCTAGAATTTCATGTTCCCCCAAACTGTTACTGCTCTAATAGACTATGTACTTCCCAGCATTGAGCTAGGTGGGGACAGAAAACACTCCAGTTTACACTAGGGAAATATCTACTGTTGTGAGTCCTGCCTTTTTGGCCAGCTGATTTTGAGTGGTCATTAAAAGCTTACTGACAGTGCAGGGACTGAAGTCCGAAAGCGAGGAGCAGAGATAGGTATGTACTTTTGTGACAGGGTTGTGCATCTCAGGGACAGATGAATGGCTTAGTCATGGCAGCCCACTCTTCTGGTTGATGGAAGGAGCTGGTATGTGGCCATCCCAAAGAATAATAGTCACAGAGGCATGGTTTTGGGATAAGCAGTTATGGGCCCCAAGAGAGGTTTAATATTTCCTTAGGTGTACAGTGTCTTAAAAAACTCTTCGTCGTGTTTTCCACCACATTTATGAGACACAGATGTGTCAAACTCACTTCTTTTCAAGTGAGCTGTGGTTTGTATCTGGACCCAGAATATTTACAGTATGATGCTGGCTGGTTCACAAAAACCCCAAAGCGCTCAGCAAGGAGCTCTCCACTAGGCGGTCTTACGTCATTAAAAGGCAATCTGTACTTTCATGGCCGAATAGGAGAATCTCTTCCTCCTCACACTGTACATCATGGCAGAGAACTTAGAAAAGGAGCAGAATCAGATACTCTTGCAGCAGCAGCAACAGTTCCTTGGCTTCCTCTTTCCAGGTTCCAGATCACTTTAAATCTTGAATTGCAGGACTCTGCTTGTGTTCCCTGAAGGCAAGGAGTGCATTCTACTGGGCCTTTAACCTAGTAGGTTTAATGACTGTAAACTGCCTGCTCAAGGTTTCTTCTACAAGGGTGCTATGTCTGATAGTTCAGGATTCTCAGAGGAGTCCTGAGCATTAGATATGGTTATGAAATACATTTAGTTTAATAACTGAAACTAGATGCCGTAACAAGCACAGTGTGCAACTCCTGCTCAACATACCTGACCAGTAAAGCTCTTCTCAGAACAGAAAATTGATATTTAGTTTTCTGATTATGTGAAAAATAGCTTTATTTATTTGCTTACAGACAGATCCAGTTGACTATGTGGAAAGCCTTTGTGAGAATATGCAGTTGTTTCAGAAGGAGGATTTTCTGACGGGAGACCAGCTCTTGTTTGAATACAAGCCTGAGGTAAATATTCTTTGAACTCTGACTACATGTTTTGATGTAAGGAAAATACGGGGATACTATATAACATAGGCACATATATAGACATTTATAATTAGGCATAATACAGGCACAGGGTTTGTATTAATTGAAACAGCCTTTTTATATACAGAAAGCAAATGCTCTTTTTTGTAAGCTTGTTATGTCTTGTTCCCCCTATGTTCAGACTGAGAAGTCTTTGCTGGGTCAGGCAGAGCCAGAGTTGCATTTGAACTGAAGTATTGTCTTGAACTTGTAGATCATTGCTGATGCCCTTAACCAGCTCAGTCCTCAGAAAGCCAACCTCGTTTTGCTGTCTGCTGCCAATGAAGGCCAGTGTCATCTGAAAGAGAGGTGGTTTGGAACGCAGTACAGCGTGGAAGGTAAAACAACAGCAGAAACTTGGAGATTGTCTGATTCATGCAGTAGATAGATTAAAAGGGTGACAACACAAAATACAACCACAGGGAAGCACAGAAATGGATCCTCAGTGCTAAACTGACCTCATCATTAGTCAAATACTGTCCTACTCAATAATTGTTCTTCTTTGTTTGGTGTCAATTGATCGCCACTCCCTAGTTTAGGTTTTTTTAGGAGGTGGGAATCCCAGCCAGCCCTCTGCTTGGCTGCCATTCAAGTCCTGAACAGGGAAAGGAAGACTAACAATGAAGGACAGGGCGTATTAGTAGCTGGATTACTAATGCACACAGGCTTGATTTACTTCTTAATGGGACTGCTTCAGTCCTGCACCAGAGGAGTTTGTAGGAAGGGATTTAGAAAGAGTCATGATGAACTAGGTGACATTAAGAAACTCCTATAGTACTGCAAATCTTCGTGGAGGCAGCAAAGAGATGAGATGCCTGGTCTAGGAAGTAGGATAGCATTACCTTACTGAACTAAATGCATTTTGTGTTTTTTAATAGATATTGACAAGTACTGGAGTGATTTATGGGCCAGTGACTTTGAGTTAAATCAGGATTTACACCTTCCAGAAGAAAACAAATACATAGGTAAGGCACCTGAGCATGAGTGAAATCTTCCCCTGGTAATTTATTTGAGAATTTTCTGTGGTTTAGACAACCTTAACTTCCATCTGCACATCAACCTGGTTTTGAAAATTAAAAAATACGGGAGCTCTGTTCACCTGAATTTTATTTATTGTTCTTTTATTTAGAAGAACTGAGTTTTTCTAAGGTGTAAACTTACAGATCATATAGCCATAACAGAGCAGGCCTCACGCAGTCAGCGAGAATTAACACAGAGCTCCAGACACCCTAGAAGAGCAATTTTATTTACTTAATCCTGATGGTTTTGAAAGCATTTAAATACCATCTGGCCTAGTTGCCAAAACCACATGATAATAAACCCACAACTTATGTCCTGGATGGAATGCAACATCACCATTTCTGCACTGCTTCTGAGCCACTGTTCTGGTGTGGAAAAAGAAATGCTCTTTGGGTCCAAGAAAGCATTATCGCATATCATTTAGCAAACTGGGAGGGGGGGAAAATGTATTATGTTGATAAGTTTGAAGACTTTCATGCATGTAGCCTGTCTGTGTCTGTGAAACTCAGTAACTCCTGGTTTTGATTTGGTTTTTCTTCTCCTTAGCCACTGATTTTGCTCTGAAAGTTGCCGACTGCCCTGAGACAGAATATCCAGTCAAAACACTAAGCACACAACAAGGCTGTCTCTGGTACAGGAAGGATGATAAATTCAAAATCCCAAAAGGTAAACGCCTTAGGGCTTTACGAAGAATAGGAAGTCCCTGGTTTTACCAGCTGGAATTTATTTGAAGGCAAATAACCCGTGATAGTGTTCATCACTTAAACTCGGTGTTTACTGTCAGCTCTTCCATGGTCCTTGTGATGTGTTTAGTAGCTACAATAAAAGAGAAGCAGGTAAACTGCCTTGAAACAAATAAACCCTGCTGATACATCAGGTTTAAAAAGTGGAATTGCTGAAATATGCCGACTCCTGAATGTGTCTGACTGTGGACAGAATCTGGCAGACAGAATATGACACTGAGACAAGGGCTTGAAAATGAAGGAACGCACAAATTAGAAGAGACTATAGTCTGCCCTACAGAAAGAGAAAAATATAGCCTGGATCTGAGACAAATGTGGAAAATATATTGCTGCTTTCAAGCAGAATGTCACATTTTTTAGTGTCTGTTAAACAGATGTTTTATGGAGTTTTCTTTTTTTATGTTGGTCACATCATGTCAGTTAGTATTCTGCAAAGCACGGCTTTGTATTTTCTATTATTTGGTATTTTTAAGGGAAGTTTTTGGAGTGAAAAAGAGAAAACATTTGATGATGACTTAATGTAAGCAAAAGTATATTCTTATAGCTGAAGGATCCTTTTCATTAGACTCAAATGAATAACCTGATGGGTATATATTTGACTTTAGAAAGCTGTCACTTTTTATACAATTGCTCATTTAAGTTTCTCTTTCCCCACCACCAGGTTATGTTCGTTTCCATCTGATCTCTCCATTGATACAGCAGTCTGCAGAGAAGTAAGGATTATATTATTTGTACTCATCTTGCAGAGTAACTAAATTCCCATACCTAGTTTTCACTAGGTACAATGAAGTTTTCAATGATGAAGAGAGATTAATTTTAAACTGGAATAGAATAAGACTTTCTCTTCTCACATTCTTACACTTTCCTTGTGGTTTTATCTGTAGTTCAGTGAGAGTGGTTCTGCAGCAGGTCGGTACTGTAGCAAACAGATGTGTAGGAGTTTCATGCTGCGTTATTCCCCAGTGCAAGTTTTGGAAAAATTAATGTAACAGCAGCAGTGCACATACCAGAAGGAAGCGCTTAGAGAAGGAGTTGCTCCTGAAAAGAGCAGTCCACAGTCGTGCCCTGAACCAGCAACTTGGGAGCCTGTAGGAGCAGGTGAAGAGACTATCGGCAGCATTTAGAAACCAACTGTTGGTTAGACAGACCTCAAGATGATAGCTCTGCACATCCTGCGCTTCTGCTAGTCTTAGGGTAGCATTGCCATTTGTAACAAATTTCGTAGCACTTTTATAATAAGCCTGCTGAGACCTGCGCAAGTAATGTTTTGGAAAACCCTTTACAAATCTGGTTTCATCAGGGCTTTGGTGGTTTGAGCGTTGAATGGTGATCCAGGCAATAACACGCATCTGAAAACACGAACTACAATTTCCATGTTGTGTACCATGATTTGCTATAGCTGTTGTTTTCTCTTGATAGATAAATAATCCTCTTGTTACTGAAATCATCAGCATGACTGAGTCCATGTGTCCCCCATTCCTTTACAGAAAGCGTAATAATTCCATTTTCTGTGATCATTCAGTATTTTGAGCATTGACATGTTACAATGTGCATCCCTACCTTGAAGAAATCTTAAATTATGTGAAGCTGGAATTTTATTCATTGCAAAGAACAGCTGAATGTTAAAATAATTGTTAAGTAGTGTCATGTGCTTTCTAGAGAAAGGGGAAACTTGCATTCTCTATTTCCAGGTTTGTTGAAAATTTCTTTTTGAATCTCATTTTACTCAAGTGTTCATTTCTGTTGGAGAACTTCTTGTGTGTACCATCAAACTCACTGGGCTTGATTTTTATTTTTTTTTAATCTTTCTTGTATTCCTTCCTATATTAACTTCTTAACCCTCTGCCCTTTTCTCCATCCAGCATAGTTTTGTTTGATACATTTGTAAACATCCTTTCCCACAATCTTGGTGAACCAGCTTATGAAGCAGACGTCGCTCAGTTGGAATACAAGCTGGTGGCTGGAGAGCACGGCTTAGTCATTCGAGTGAAAGGATTCAATCATAAACTACCTGTAAGTACTGCCGATCTTCTAAATACTTCTGTGCGTGCTGCTTTTCAGTGTATGTGCCCTTTGTCCTGGCAGCTGGAGCCCAGCTGGCTGGAGCTTTGCATGTTTAGATGGGCTATTTTAAATTGGGAAATTTGTGTCTCTCTTCAGATACAGGATCACGCAGCAAATGCTTTTTCCTGTGCTTACGTGTGTAAAGATGTAGTTTTATTCACTTAAGTAAGCTCAAATTACTGACCTTAGGCTGACTTAAGAGAAATCTTCCTTTAATTAATAACTGTGTCTCCATTAAGACTTTAACAGCTTTTCCTTTAAAAACAACTATGAGTCTCCCATGTCCGTTTAGAGTGTTAAAGCCTCTCCATCTATAAGCTAAGGCTATTTGCACGGTGTCTGGAGAAGTATGTCCGAAAATAGGGTTTGTTTACAATTTGACTTTGGAGATACAGCTTCGGAGATCCATACTCATTTTGGGTGCAGTTTTTCTTTGCTGGATTGGTAAGAGCTTACCTTAGGAGGACTGGGGGAGCCCTGTTCCCATTCTCTAGACGTCGTCTGTGTAAGACATGGCAAGCACAGAGAGGACGTAGTGGTCGGAGAGGCGAGAACTGCCAAGCTTCCTTAGACTTGCTTTGCAAGAACTTGACTGGAGCTTTAACAAGACTGTCAATCATCTGTCGGGCTTATTAATGTGAGGTTGAACAGAAAAAGCTGGAGGTGCAAATAGCATGGTCAGAATATTCTTTTTTAATCATGAATGTTGCTCTGTTGTGATGTCATTGTGCTAGTCAGCTGTAAAAGGAAAATATGGAATATCTAATACAGAAATGTTGGAGTTACAGGCTAGGTTTGTTTCCATAGAATGTGGAAACTCCTATTGATTTGGGATATTGAGCTTATTTTATTCGCTTTCTAAAAATACAGTCCTTTTGAAACTGACTGTAATTTGGTATAGAATTGTTTAGTGAAGAACATCTAACAGAATTGAGGAATGTGCTTTAGTAACACTGCACATCTCTTATGTTGACCAAATAGAGATGTTTTTTTAATTATTATTGTATAGGATTAAGTTTAAATCAGTTCTTTAAAAAAAAAAAAAAAAAAAAAAAAAAAAACCAAAAAAACCCAACAACAAACCAAACCCAAACCAAAATCCCCCTGACTTAAAACTGTTTTAACTGTTTTCTTTACAGCTTCTGTTTCAGCTCATCATTGATTACTTGTCTGACTTCAGCTTTACTCCAGCAGTTTTTGAAATGATAACAGAGCAGCTGAAGAAAACATACTTCAACATCCTCATCAAACCTGAGACTCTGGCCAAGTGAGTTCTGGGGGGGAGGGCAAAAAGTGGCTGTGGAGTAAGTGTCGAGGTTGAGCCGAAGAGCTCAGGAGTCGCTGCTCAGTGCTCGTGGAGGCTTGTTCCAAGGTTAACCTGTGGCTTAGAGAGCTCAAGCAGCTCTGCCGCCAGCATATCAACCACGTGGGTCAGATTGGACACCCAGGTAGCTGCTGTTCTGAAGTGACCTGTAGCCAACAGCAGGTGCTGAGGGAGGGCAGGATCCGCCCACAGCACTGCTCCTGGAGACCACCTTCCTGTCTACACTACGATCCCGAGTCGGAAATGGGATGTCTCACGTTAAACAGCTCTTGACAGCCTGTGGTTTTGTTTTCTTTCTTGCATTGCAGGGATGTGCGTCTCCTGATTTTAGAACACGGCAGGTGGTCCATGATAGATAAATACCAGATGCTGATGAACGGCCTTTCCATCGAGTCTCTCTCATCCTTTGTTAAGGCTTTCAAATCACAGCTCTTTGTAGAGGGTCTTGTACAGGGAAACTTCACGAGCAGAGTAAGTACAGCTTCAGAAGCTGACACGCACTGAAACTTGTTCTTAAAATGTGCTTTAACACAGTTGCCACAACTCCAGCGCTCACCTGCCAGCTGACTGCCTCTTCTGTACTGGCAAATCTGGAGGCTCGCTGGTACAGGGCAGCTTTGCCTCTAACGACTTGGGAAGGCTCGTCTGGATAAGCCACTGGGGAGCCCATAGTTGCCAATTTGAACAGTTTTTTTTTTTTTCAGGAATTTGCATTTAAACCACAGAGAGGTGAAAATGTGGTAGAAACAGGCCTGTAACCTGCTTCCCCTGTTGTCACCATTTTTTTAATATTGTTTGGTGTATTGATATATTTGATATTGAGGAAGTGCCACGGTGATGCTGCAGCAGGAGGAGGCTTCCCTCAAAGTACATTTATCCTGGGAATGTGATTGCCTGCATGGTTTGATCAAACCTCACTGAGGTCCAGTCATCTTTGGTCTTGTTAAACTCCTGCAGTATTCATCGAAGTCGTCTACCCTGGGGCTGGGTCACCCATAGTCCTGTCAGGCTTTTTAAAGTAGGGTTGTAATGGGGCTCAGCTCCATGTATCCAGCGTCCGTGAGTGCCTGTGTGTGGCACAGGAGGGAAACCTTCTGCAATTATGACTGGGCCAAGAAGTTTTTCTTAGCTGGTGGTGTTTGTGCTCAAACGGTTTAAAGCCTCCTAAAGAAAATGTGCTAATGTCCTTTGGGAGGTCAGATTCGTGTAATGTCACCTGTCCCCTCCTGAACTGTGGAACAGGAGGAGGTTTGAGAATCTAATCGTGATTTGCTAAGAACCTTCGTTCAAAATGCTTTTATTGCTGCAGCCTCTGTGTAAGCTGAGCTCCTTTCACAGTGTGGCATGTGCAACACTGTAACTCCTACGTCAGTTTCTCTTACTTCCTCCCATTTCTTCCACTTCCCAAGAGTCTTCTTCCCCGAGCTCCAACTTCATGCACAAGAGAGGGGTCTTATCTCCTCCTGTGCGCACCCTTTGCTGTTGTGATGGCTGATGCTATTTCTCTGGCTTCTGCATTCTCCTTCTGGAGAAGTTACAGTGCGATAAACTGCCTGGAGGCTCTGTTTGCTTTGCAGCTTGGTGCAGATGTGTCCGGAGGGACTTGGGATAAGGCGAGGGGGCAGGGACATAGTTGGCACGACAGAGCTCAGCTGTTCTTTGCTTGGGGGTCACTTTCTCAAGCGACACACTGCATGCGGTGTGTGGCTGTGAATTGGGGTAATAATTCTCTTCTGAATAAAACTTATGTTTGTTTTCTCTCCTAGGAAGCAAAGGATTTTCTGAATTATGTTGTTCAGTGAGTATCTCTTGACTCTTGCACCGCTTGTTATGGGGAAACTATAATCAAGATTCTTTTCTGGAGGAAGGGGCCAGGGTGGGAGCGATGCAGAAATTCCCTTCTCCCCTCCTGGATACAGCGCTGCTGGTGTTTGCCAGAGGTGACCATTCATCATAGCAGTTCAAGCAGGACATTGTTCTGGTTTGGGGAAGGGGAAAATAACGTCAGAGCAAGTGTGTAAATGCCTGGGTGTTGTATTGGTTTGGGGTAAGATGTGAGCAGGTATTTGACTATTTGCTGTTTGTTCTCCCTTCAGAAAGCTCCAGTTCGCACCCCTGGTCCATCCCTGCCCTGTTCAGTTCCAGGTGGTGGATTTGCCAAATACGCATCTGCTCTGTAAGGTGAAAACTCTCAACAAAGGTGATGCCAACTCTGAAGTGACAGTTTATTACCAGGTAACACATTAGCTTGGTGTGTGCTGGCCTGTTCCCCCTGGTAGCTGCCGCTGCTACGGTTGTACTTATGTCCCAGCCGTGAGAGCAGTCTCTGGACAGGACATTGCAGAGTGCACTGAAACTTCATGTGAGCACTCACCCGGGGCTCAAGAGGCTAAACCCAGGTGGGCTCTTGCAGCCTATGGGGCTCCCCGAGACCGGTGTCTTCCCCTCCCAGCCTGTGCTAGTCGCTGGGTTTGTGCTTTGGTGATTTTTGTGGTGTCCTCACCCCTGATCATGTGCTCCTGGGCTGAGGCCCTCCTCTCTCTTCTGAAGGCCGTATTGAGGCCCCTCTGGAAAAAAAGAACTTTCCATCTGTCCCTGCTGTGAACTGTAATTTAGTGCCGCAGTCCAGGCTGAGGTGTGTGCCACAACTCTCACCTTGGTCTGAACTATAGCATTTAACTCCACAAAATCACCCTAAATTCTTCATTTTCTTTCTAGTCAGGAGCCAGGAACCTAAGGGAATATACCCTTATGGAGCTGCTTGTGGTAAGTTAGTGTTTGTGTCTCCTAACTCCTCGAAGCGTCTTCCCTGAAAACAGCGCTTGGGAACTTAGCTAAGGCCACGGGGCTAAATGGTACAAAGGGGACAGCAGATACCTATTGCTCACTCTGGTTAAACTTGTGAGTGTTTGGGACAGGTTCCCCCAACTGCTGCAGCGATGGACAGTATGGAAGACTGCTCTCTTAGCTACTGACCCAGAAGAGTGAGATCTCTCCTATTCAGTGGGTGTACTTGGAAAGGGCGGCACTTCGGTGGTTTTCACGTGTTGTGATGGCGGTTCTGTATGGAGCCCGAGGGGTGGCTGCAGAGGAGCATCGCTTCTGCTGTAACGCATTTGTGCTCCGTTTCAGATGCACATGGAAGAGCCTTGCTTTGACTTCCTGAGAACCAAGCAGACCCTCGGGTGAGTTCGCTGTGGAGGATAGCTCCTACGTGCCTGCCTTTGCTGCTCCCTAGTATTTTTACTTTGGAACCCCAGCACAGTGGCTAATTTCTCAGTTACTGTAATGGAAACAGCCACATAAACACCAGCCCAGGAGCAGCCATTGATACAAGCTGCAGCCAAGTTGCTTTTGAGTCTTGTAAGAATTGCATCTATTACCAGTGTGTTAACTCAGAATTATTCAGCATCAAGTTGTTCCCTCTGCTGCCCAAATCGGCTCCCCATTCCCCAGGGCTGTTTTCACAGCGGCTCTGTGGTGCGTAGCAGCCTCCCTCAGAGGCACCCGTCTACCTCAGGAAACTGGAACAAGCTTTTCACAGCTCGGGGTCTGTCACTCTGACAAATTAGTTTGCAGGAACACAAACACAGACACTCTGCCAAGCTTAAAAGGATTTCCTAAAAATGAGAAAACACCGAAATGCAGCGATGCAGGAAATAAAGAAGACTATTGAGAATTTATATCTGAGATTTTTCTTTCTGAAGTACCAACACTATTTTAACTTGTGCCATGTCTGTAAATAAAGCCTTAATTATGGTTGTGGAATGACTTTATTGTTTCACCCCCTCTCTTTTTTTTTTTTTTTTTTTTTTTTTTTTTTAAAAAGCTACCACGTGTATCCTACCTGCAGGAATACTTCTGGGATTCTTGGCTTCTCGGTCACAGTAGCAACCCAGGCAACTAAATACAAGTAAGTGTGTGCGCCGTGGTTACTGTTCGTCACCACTCCCAGCCTTGGGCTGCGGCAGTCGCCCCTGAGCTGCCACAACTCATTTCTGGTGGCCTCACTTCACCGTGTCCACCACGTCCCTCCAGCAGAGGCTCGGGCAGCAGGGCCTGGCTGATGCGGACCGGCTCGGCTCGAGGAGGTGTCTCATGGGGCTGCAGCCTGGGACTCAGGGAATCCGCTGGCGCTTCCTCCCTGCATTTTGTATTTTGCTGTGCAAAACAGCTCTGTAAACGGCAGCTGTTGCTGCTGTCGTTTGAGTAAGGAGGACTTCAGCACAGGAAATTTATGACTGCTGGTTTTAGCTAAGTCAGGCTTCACAAGGCGGCCAGCAGACCTTGGATGTATTCAGGCACTGAACAGCTGAGCCTCAGGGCAAATCGTGAGCTATCAAACTCTGTGACCTTGTTTACATGTCATATTGTGTGCAAGCGGAGTATTTACACAACATCCAGCTGCAGAATTATTAGTGAGAGAGCTTCGCTTAGTCTTGTACTTGCTCTGTTAGATCAAGTCACAGCTGATTTCAGTTTGCTTCTGCTTGAGCTTTTCCGTGCACCCGCTCTCATGTCAGCGTTCACGCCTGTTTCAGGCTGTGGAGGGCTGGGGGCTTTGTTCCATGAGGGGAGTTAGGTCCAAAGGGAGTGTCAAAAGCCAGTATTCCCGCCCTCAGCTTGTGATGCTGCTGACAGCTGCGACATCGTGACTGAAAACCACCACCTGAATAAAGCAATAGCCTTACGCTTCTTATAACTGCAGCAGTCCTGACTTGAATGGGGAAGAGTAATCCAAAGACTAAGCAAAACGTCCCACTTTGAAGCTGCTCTGCCAGGAGAGCTAAATCTGTTGCCAAGTCAATCCTGTAGAGCTGTTCTGGCTCAGTTTCAGCAGACAGAACAATACTATGGTTTGGTCAAAGCTGGGGATAACTACAGGTGTGTGACCTGTAGTTGAACCAAAGTTGAAGGGATATATGAAAAATATGCAACTTTATTATTTTTTTATATGTGTCGGTGAAAGTTTAATTAGCAGAGTACCGCTGCCTCTAATTTTTACATTTGGATGACACTTCCATTACTGAGGTCTGTGTCATCCGTGAAGGTTTTAATGTTTTGGAAACCTCCCAGTCCATCACATGACATTATTTTTCTTTCTTTTTGTCTTAATGCAATAGAAGATAACTATTTATGCGCAGGGCTGAGGACTGCAGTGGGGGTTCCTGACCTGGCATGCGCTGCTGTTGGCTGTACCACAGCATGGGTCCCCGCCGGCACCACAGCAGCAAGGGGAGTTGCTGATCGCTTCGACAAAGTCCCTGTGTTTGAACAGGACGTGATAATAGCTAAAAGTCAGAGCAGTGGTTTTATTCCCTGACACCAGCGAAGACAGAAAAGATGGTGTTCACAGATGTGTGAGCTTTTCAGGGGAGGAGGAATGCGAGCCTGTGAGCCTGTCCCAAACATTCCCTCGTCATTTGGGGGCCATTCTGCTACTTCACCCCACGGTAGTGGTTTTTTTTTTTCTTTCTCCTACCTGATTTAATTATTTAACTCTCTTTTAGCTCTGAATTGGTTGACAAGAAAATAGAGGAGTTTCTTTCTTGCTTTGAAGAGAAAATCAGGCATTTAACCGAAGATGCTTTTAGCACCCAGGTAAAACTTTAATCTGAAAAGCTCTTGCTTGAACTGCTAAGTGACACCTAAACTGGAGGATTTGGTTACACCCATTTGGCATATTTCTGAGTTTTTTCAGGACAAAGGTCTCACTTTTAAATCCTGCCTCTTACTCTGTTCTGCAGTCATTCTCTAAACATTTTCTCTCTGGCCAGTTACAGTTAAGTTTGAAATCAATGAACTACCTTGTTAATGTAATTTGGGCTTTCTTTCAACTCCAGTGACTATGATAGTAAATTGAGGTAGTTTATACCCTTTGAAACATTGTTTTGTATCTTTTTCAAATGTAGGTTACAGCTTTGATAAAACTTAAAGAATGCGAAGACTCCCATCTTGGAGAAGAAGTAGACAGGAACTGGAATGAAGTTGTGACGCAGCAGTATCTCTTTGACAGACTTGCCCGTGAGGTTGGTGGTCCCTCGTGGTTAAGCGATGCCAAATGGAACACTCGCGTGTCACTTCTTTTTTGCAGCAGTTTTAAATGCAAAGCATAAATAGGGGAATTTATGCTACTTAGTGACACACCAATTCTAAAACTACATGCTGTTTTAAAAAGGTTCTTTTACCTAATGGACATAATCTGTAGAGAAACCATTTTTATGTTACAAATGACTTGAATCACCACTGTGCTACTTAAACCTCATTCCTGTGGGTTTCAGATCGAAGCGCTGAAGTCTGTTACAAAATCAGACCTGGTCACCTGGTTCCAAGCTCACAGAAGCAACAAAAAGAAAGTGCTCAGTGTACACGTGAGTGTTTGCTAACTCCATGTTGCCAACTTCTGAAATGCCAAACTTTGATAACCTCAGAGAGCTCAGTAAGGCTGTGGTAGAAGAGATCCATAATCTAACTTTTCATGTGGTGGTTATCCACATTACTGGTCATATTTTCTACATTTCTAATTATTACTGTCATTCAAATTGCATGTAAGTATCTGTATTTAATTGTCAGGGCAGATGAACATTGAATGAGATCCAAATTATAGATGCCTAGAGCCACATTTTTTTTTTTTTTGGTAACTTTTTTCCAGGTGGTTGGATATGGAAAACATGAAGGGGACTCAGAAGTTACAGCTCTCTCAGAAGTACAGAATTCTTCATCTGGTGAAATACCTCATCTTATTTTCTTGCCCCCATCTTCTTTGATGACAGATGTTACTTCCATCAAGGACATCAAAGCTTACACATCAACTCTGAATGTTCTCCCTTACCATAAAATATTAAAATAAAAGTGACATCTTGCCCTGCAGTGATGTGTAATACAGGTACTTTCTGCAGCATAAACATGACAAACCTACTTTTATTCAAACTGGGCTGTAGCATTAGCTGGGATGAAGATGTCCATTCAGGTCCCAAGGAAGCTTTCCTCAAGTAAGTTTCTGGCCAACCTTTCTCATTAATCTCCCACGTTCATTAAGAATAGGCACAGCTCTGACTTCTAGCTGGAGCAAAGGGGGAGTCCCCACCACCACCCAAAAGATGCCCCGTTCTCCTCTCCGGCTGGCTGAAGGGGTGGGCTGCACCTCTTTGCTCAGACTCCTGTGCATCGTTCCTGCAGTGCTGCAGCAGTTGCTTCACAGCAGTTACAGCTCTCAAAGAAAGCATTCCATGGCTGTCCTGGAGTGACAGAGTGGGAGGGGAAAAGAAGCCCAAGGCCTCAATCTCACACTGCTTTTTTTTCTTTTTTTTAGTTTTTCTGTATATGCAACATAGACAAAATTGAGATGCAATCAAATAAAAGCTAGATTTACCTGTGGAAAGAAAAATAGTTTGATTGCTACATATAGCTAGTTACTTGGCTATTATTTAACTTGAAGCAAAAGCACAGAAATGCAAAGATTCTGAACATGCTGGCGAGCTTCTCTACTGAAGCAAGCTGGATGTAGATTCCAGAAAAATTCTCCTGTGGGTGTTGCAAATGCTGCTCCTTTTGCTAGTTCATTAAACCTACTTCCAGAAGTAGGTTTAGCTGCAAGGATTCCAGTGGGAAAAAAATAATACTAATACATTTCACATAAAACAATTGATCGTCACTCGGCTAAAAAAACAGTCTTGCTGCAAAGGTTTATTATGAAATAAATAAAAAGTCCATAAGAGAAGTTTGAAAAATCTATTTTATGAAGCTTTAAGATGCATTGAGTAGAATTATCTACGGTTACATTTTAATCTCAAAATAACAAAGTTATTTGGGCAAGACACTGAAATGCCAAAAGATCTGATTATCATACAGGTGGAAGATAACATTTACGTAGCATTTTCTAACAAATTGTCCCATCAAAGGAATCCTCATATTTACACATTCCAAACTTTAGCTAGATTTAAATGACGCCTTGCATTTCCTTTCTTGTTTTTTTAAATATGTAGGACCCAGGAATATTATGCAAGTGATACCAATGCCATGGCCTTCACAGTGGTTATACAAAGTGTAAATGCTTCACGGCCCAGATTCTCCCTGCTCGAGAAGCATCAGTAAGAGGGCTCCAGCAGCCTGCCTGTGGAGCCCGAGTACATTGCCAGTATAGTGGAGTCCAATATAAGTTACTGCACAGCCAAGACGTTTCTCGTTTCATTTAATTGCTTATCTGCATCAGTAAGTCCAGTATCCCTGAGATAGGAACCACTGTAGCTGGAGGGGGCAGGTTCTCCGAACGGTACATACGTGATAACTGATGACTATCTTGGTATCAG
Source organism: Ibidorhyncha struthersii (assembly GCA_013398815.1). Classification (NCBI taxonomy): domain Eukaryota; kingdom Metazoa; phylum Chordata; class Aves; order Charadriiformes; family Charadriidae; genus Ibidorhyncha; species Ibidorhyncha struthersii. The sequence goes on along the minus strand of VZSZ01004472.1, from coordinate 104,332 downwards.
ATGTAAACTTTGCTAAGCCAAGGCTTGAATGTTTTCTGGGTTTATAACCCACTTAATGTTTACTGGCAGCAAGTCGTTTCAATAGCGGCTCATCATAAACCCAGCATTCTCCATCTTCATGGAATAACTAGAAAAAAGACAATAATCAGATAGAAGCTTTTGATGACTCAGTTGGAAAGGAACAAATGCTACAGGTTACATGGCATTTACACTGTTCGAATAAAGCTCACCCTTGTTTCCCATGAGGTCTCATTCTCCTTTCTGGCTCTGGCTTCAGCTCTTTGTCTTTCTTCAAGCGCGTGTTTTGCAGCTGTGGCTGCATCAATGTCTCTGATTTTCAAGTTATAGGTTACATCTTTCCATAAGCTTAAAAAAAGAAATTTGAATGCAGACTGCTTTATAGAAGCAAAGTGCTACAAGGCTGTAGAAATATATTACTGGCTATTAGTCATTGATATTCGATTGAATTAAGGTAGGTCTCACTTATTGAAGAGGCCAAAAAAACCCAACATATATTAAACCACAATTGCACTGTCTATTGCCAGGAATCGGGAGGCTGTCGTGAAGCTCTCTGGACCTCCCTCGAACATTTGGTCCCAACGAGGATGTGACCAAGAACTACAGATCTCCTCTTCCCAATTAAAACCCGAACCTGCTTGTACCTTGTACCTGCAGCAAACGCTAATGAGGAACACAGTTTGGCCATGCAATGAATGGATTAAGTGTACCATTAGTCAGACTGTGTATGCAAACTTAGGTCTAACAAAAAAGAAAAAAAAAAGTCTTAATTTGCCCATTTAACTAAAGTTCTTACCAGCGAGACTCAAAGTCGTCTTGGTCCTCCAGTTTCCTTACCTTCTTCTTAATTGTAGGCATTTTCTTGGTATCTATAAAGACAGCATTCTCCTAGGGAGTGGGATTTAAAAAAAAAAAACACCGAACAAAAACCATCAGTTCTTTATCTAGACTTAAAATTTATATACTCTCACACTCTAGTACACTGGGTGTCAGGAAATAAATGAAAACCCATCACTCTTTAGATTCTGTTCTTGCTATAAAAATCAGGTTACCTTAGAATAAATCAACAAAGTGAATTCAGGACTTTTATCCCAAATTCAGCAATCTTGCAATCTTTTGGGCAGCTTCATAGCACTTCCCAATTATTCACATTTGTTTTTTTAAAAAAGACAAAACAAACAAAACCAAAAACCATCCCAAAACCCTTTTAAGCGCAATCTTCTATTTCTGATGAAAAGAGAAAAGAAAATAAAGACAAAAAGCTGCTTTACCCCTGTTGTGTATTTTGCATACATGACACCATTCCATTCTCCTTCAATTGAGCAGAAGGGTTTCTTGTCATTAGGAGAACTAAACAGAAAGAAAGTCATTTCTCAGTTGTATTACAGTAACTGAAATACCCTAAAGAATCAAAACTTTATCCCAGTTGCTGTAGTCTGATTTATATCAGCCCTTCAAATGTCCCTCACCAACACAGAAAAGATGAGGGTTCTGCCTACAGGTGAGAAGTTTTGCATGAATTAGTTCAACTGGATAAGCCTTGAAGAAGCGCTGTTCCAGGATAAGACAGGTCTTGCCTTACGGCTGTATCTGCATTTAGAGTTCAGGAAACTAGTTAGAGGCTTTCAAAACAGATTTAGAATTCTAAGTTTAAGAGTGAAAAGGTTTCGCAAACTCAAAGCCTCCTCCCCAGACTACTGGGAAAAACAAATGCAAGTTCACAAATTACATCTATCAATGTGTGTCAAGAAGTGCTTTAAAACCAAGTTATGGTCCTCATTTTGTCAGCATTGCTTACATTACAGCAGATCTCCAAATAAGATGAGAATCTCCGCTGAATTCTCTGCTCTGGGCATGTGCACAGGGTCTAACCAAAATCAACCAAACCCCAGGTATAAATAAAAAAAAAAATAAAAATCTGCAGCAAAGCTTTAATGACACGCTGCGAACAGCAGTATTACAAGGCTTGCTGCAGTATTCTTGTTTTTATGAGAGAGTGATGAAGAGATTTCGGATAACTCAGGAGTGAAAATTTAAATTCCTTTTGGTCAGCAGCTGAGAGTGAGCAGGACAAGGTAGGACACAGGCTTACACAGGTTTCCTCTCACAAATCTTGGCTATAAAATGGCATCCCGTGACAGGGAATCATGAGCTAAGTTATTGGGTGTAGCTGTTCAAAAAACAAAAAACACAGTCAGCATTTAAGTAGAGGAAAAAGTGAGATTAAGTGAAGAAACCCACTTACAAAATTTCAGCTGTAATTCTGTGCTTCTTTCCTCCATAAAATGGTTTTGTGTGGAAGACGATGGAAGCATTATAACCTGTCTTTGAGCAATTAATACTGCATTCTCCACCAAGTTCTATCCATGGCACAGTGAGAATAGACCTGCAATTATAAATGTATGTATATATTTATAACTTTTTAACTAATAAATAACAAAATATTAAAAGGCATTACAAATGGAAATACCAAATAGAGCATTTACTTGCCTTCCATAGCCGTTAGGAAAGGTCAAGATATAGTGTTCATCGTAATCCAGGCACGTGACGCACCCTGTCAAAGAAAAATTAAACCAGATTTTAAAAACCTCCACCAGAACTTCTACAAAACTTTTCATAATGATCTCCTGAAAGAATTCACTAAAAACAGGTGCCATAAAATGGAAAGGTGAAGAGTGTTACTTAGCGGCTGAGAATGCCTCGCTTCTGGAGAAGGCAGGGAGAGTTGCGTTTACATGAAAAACTGGGCCCTAAATGATTTCAGCACCCAGAGCGTGCAGAAGGAATCACCGATTCCTAGATACATAAGCTCAAATTACATAAAATCAAGCATTCCTTATGTTTAATAGGACGACTTTAAATAATTGCTGCAAAGATTCTATTTGCAGAATGTAAATTTCTCTTCTATTGTTAAATTTACACACACATACCTTGCCCTATGTTATGAACCCCAATAGACATTCCTAAGAATTTTGACTTGGTCCATATGTGAGCATTGAACTGTATCCTCTTGCTAAAACACTCTGCGTAAAATGCTGAAACTGAAGAAAAAGGTATTAAAAAACAGCAGCGCAAGACATTAATATTATTGTTTCCAAATTCATTCATCAGGAAATATTTCAAAGTGCCTCATACTTATGTGGCAACAGAGTTTGCAATTTGTTTCTCACAAAAACAATTCATAGAGAAAACTGTCAGCTTTTAAATTTGGAGAGAAAACGTAAACCCACGATTTAAACCAAGAGCTGACTTTACTGTCACTCCTGTCCAGATGCCATCTCTACTAGCAAAGTTATTGTCAACTTACTTGGAGGGTGATGAGAGACCTGCTCTGCCACAAATGTTACGCTGCTTTTACTGACCCACGGAACTGGTCCTTCTGAAACTGGCTCCTGCGTGACAATAGAGAGGATTTTCATCACTGACAGCGTTTACAGAACAGCAGAAAGTGACTGGATGCTTCCAAGAGAAGTTGCTTCCATGTTTAAAGAAGGCTTCTGAAAATGTATTGCAGTGATGTTAACATATCTGTGAGTTTGCTAACTTCATGCGTGGTAACTCCTTACTCCTGAAACTATGATGCTTTCTAAACAACATGCAGCTTCCACTCTGGTTTTTAAGTGTAAATGTATCTGAGGAGATACAACAGTTAAACTGAAAGTCATGTATAAAACCAATTACAAAGTAATATTTAAATCCACTTAATTTCTTATTAACTAGTAAGAAATGAGTGGCAGAAATAGTTTTCATTTTTGCTTCTGAGAAAGTCTGATATGCATATAAATAATGATCAGATTATATGTATCACAAAGCCATAAAACAACATTCATTTCCTGTGGCAAATCATGAGAAGTGTAATTCATCGTTTGAAACACCAGAAGCAAAATACCAGTATGCCAGTAAACACGAGTCCAAACGTTCACCTCAGAAACAAGAGAAAGATTTGAGCAAACTAGCAAACTAATTGCAGGGGGAAAGCAAACTAAATGGGGAAAAATACATGTTTTATATCTGAACAATCATGTGTTTAGATATACTGTACGGAGGCTACGTGAAGTATCTCACAATAGCACTTCCCACATCATCGTTTGACACTGCCCGGGTTCAGAAGCCTAAATGAGGTGTTAAAAAACCCCACAAAACCCCCACACCAGGCTGCACTACAAGTGCTGGAGCTTTTCTCTCGAATCAGTGGGGCACCTTGTTGACTATGGTTCACGTGCATAAGTCTGATTAATCCTTGAGTCTCAGTGCAACTTGGGCAAATAAGAGAAAAGCTCACACACCAGCACGAGTTCAGATTACGAGTGGCACTACTGTTACTGTGTCCTTCACTTGACCAGATGTACACTCCAATAAAGTACAAAAGGCAAAGTAGTGACCAGACACAGATGTACAACTGAAATATCATCCAAGCTCAGAATGCAAATGTGAGATGTCTACAAAAGGATTTTAAAAGGAGAATTACATATACTGGAGAAACTGCACTTCTTTCCAGGTTGTAAGTGAGGGAAAGAAATCCCACTGTTAAAAACAGAAGGGTTTAGAGAACTGACAATATCAGAACTTTGGAAAAAAAGGAATTCCTACTCAGTGCTATAAAAAAGTTCAGGAAAAAAGAGAACACTTTCCAACGTGTCAACTAGTTCTTAAAAAACTAATTGCTCAAATTTTGTTATCCAAGATATTTTAAACCTTGGTCCAAAGAGCAGGAGGAAGTCAGTTAAGAAATTACCACGGTTTGTCAATTTTGTTACTTAAATATAGCATAAGCCATTTCAGTCCATAAATTAATAAAGCTTTGGGAATTACTCACATGCATTCTAGGCACCAAAAAACATACCACAAGAAACTAACCATATCATCTTCACCTTCAGTGCCTGGTAATACCCAATGACATCGGAAGATCTCGCCCAAAATAGGATTGTAAGGCTTTTTAGCAACCGACCCTTTTCTTCCTGCATGAAAAGCTGAGAGGTACCATTTAACTACTTGAACCATTCGTTCCTTCGGATCCTTCTGGTCACTAATGCTACATGGGCCAAAAGAGAAAAAAGAAGGATAGGCAAAATGAAATACAAGCACGTACCTCAAATACAAGAAAGCTTTTTGGTTATTTGGTTGTTTTACAACTAGGAGTTTGACTACTTTGACTATTTTTCAAGTTTAGATTTAAACCCAAGCAATATTTTTTAAAACTACAAGCTTTCTTTTGGCAGCCCCCAGGGCCATAAACAATACCAATGTATTAGATATTAAGAAGAAATTCTTTACTCTGAGGGTGGTGAGACACTGGCCCAGGTTGCCCAGAGAAGCTGTGGATGCCCCATCCCTGGAGGTGTTCAAGGGCTTTGAGTGACCTGGTTTAGTGGGAGGTGTCCCTACCCATGGCAGGGGGGTTGGAACTAGATGACCTTTGAGGTCCCTGCCAACCCAAACCATTCTATGATTCTATGAATAATCAGAACCAGTTAATGCTCTACTTTACAAATCAAATACCTGACAAATAAGTCCGGATGTGCAAAAAAGTCAGCATACATTTCCAACAGTGATCTTCTTTCCAGGATAAAAGTTGGAAGAACCACCTAGGTGAAGAAAAACAACCCCAGATCAAGATGCTTTAACATCCGGCACAAAAGCATTCTACGTACTAACTGTAAATAGCATACAAAGCACCCAAGGCTTCCTATGCCTGTAAGTTGATAATCTTCTCAAACTCGCCAATGAGTTCTGACTTATGCAGGTCAGTTGGCATCTTCTATAAACTAAAGATTTCAGAGGAACTGTCTCTTGTCTGACTTACATTCAGGTTCTCCTTAGAGCATATCCAACTACACAGCTGAGCTTATCAAAAGGTGTTCCTGATTACAGTAACACTGATTATTTAATTTCATCTTTATGTACACTGTCAATTTTCAGTTAATAGTCAAAATTTCATTCCATGTAGTCACATCCTCTCATATGCCTCTATCAAGATGAAGGTTAATCTCTTCCCTACTACTTTTCTTCCCTAACAGCATTTGCAGGTTCCATTCTTGTGGATCTGCTGTCTGCTTCAGTGCGGTATAGACCACTGTTGAAAGTAGTGTTGATCGCTGTTGTTGACTTTAAAGCGTTGCAGACAAGATGCAGGCTCATGATGCTTCTTGGCGGCTTAGGTTGAGATCGGTAATTTTCAACTATTCCAGGAGTTCCCAAACCAGACATATTTTACATCAATTCCTATTCAGGACTGCCAGAAAATTCCGTAGTTTGCTTGTGAGCTGCTGGCTATTTCTCCAGAAAAGTTCTAAGTTTATCTTTTTATTCTCTATTGCGAGTTCCAGACTGGACAGTTAAGAGTCATCTAACTTAAGGAAACTAATGATAGGATTGATCTCTCCTACTCTTCAATCTGGAATTACTTCTTTAAGTTTAACCAAGCTACCTAGAAAGATCAACACCTTCAGAATGCTGTTCATTTAACCTGAAGACACCAACATGAATCACATTCATGAAAAATCCCTTTACTCGCCAGACCTACATGTAGCATTTTAAAATACACAAGCAACTTACTCAACAAGATCCCAATTAAGCAAAGCATTTCACTATATGCTTAATTCCCTTTTATTTTATTCATGTCTTATTGAATGTCACCATACACTGGGATCTTGTAAATCTTTGTTCTAGGAAGCTACAGGACAGGAGAAACATTACTACTGCATACAGCATTCCTCTTATTCCAGCTTTGCAGGGACTCCAAGGGTCAGGTTCAAAGACAACAAACAGCTACTTCCCATAGCAAACTAATTTCCCAAACAGATTTTAGCAGTTGGATATATTTATTCTGCATTCATTTCCCCCCTCCCAATAACAACTACAATTAAAAAAATACCATGCTAGAGAGATCATAGCTTAACTAGCTCTCAGAACAAATATACAGTTAAATTATTACTTTAACATTGAACTGATTTACACAGAATTCGGAGTTTACTCCCCCTCCCTTCCCCATGAACAGGCAGCAAGTTTACCTTCGTTAGATCCATTCCTAATCTAACTTGTGACAACAGATGCATAATAACACTCTTATGTTCTTCCACTGATTCCCCTTCCCCATCATCATCTCGATCATCAGGAGGATCGAAGAGATCTAGAAAGACCAAATTGCTTTTGTTTTTCTCTAAATGTTCAAAGATAGACTGTATTTAATTAGCATATATATTAGCTGTCAAAAAGGTCTTATTTATAAAAATTAAGGTTCTTAAATCCTACAACTCAACAATCTTCCATTAGTAAAGAAACAGTAGATAAACCATTTTCTACCTTGTCATACACATATATATCATCATACATATATTGACACAGTTTATACAAAGCTTAAAGATCAAGAGCTCCGTACTGAAATTTCTCGCAGTCCGCTTACCAGCATCATTTGTCCCATTAGACATGGAAGAATTGAGTGACTCTGTGGTATCTGGACGTTTCAGACTGCTTCCTGTGCTGCTCCGAGTCAGGACTGCAGCAGACCCTGAAGAACTGAAGAAGAGTCATAAATTCTCACAATTCACAATGAACTAATTCAGACCAGATTATCCTAATTTGATATACACAGACATCAATTCCCTAAGCAGTTTACTGCTGCGTGCTGATTCACAGAAAACCTAAAATGGAGTGTAGCTGAACGAATGGGAAAGCCTGCAGTCTAAGACAGTAACACCTGAAGGCATAAAACAGCTGACTAATTCCTCTTTGAAATTTGTAGCACCTCTTCAAATTAATTTTCTGATTCATAAAAAAGAAGAAGAAATAGAGATTTTGGGGAAAGGCAGTCAACCTCAAAAACATTTTTAGTAAATATAAGGAGGAATTGGCTATTTACCAAAAGCTGCAACAAATGCATATGAAATACACTGTGGTCTGAGACTGAATCTCCGCGCTGGTGGCTTCCCAAATTCGGTGTATGTTAAGAGTTTTGTCAACAAATATTCCTGATGGAATGGGAAGGAGCAGATGAAGAAACTGCATGCCTCACAGTGACTGTGCTGTGGGAGAAGGAATCTTATTCTGTTACACAGAGTGGCTGTTTTGTCTCCCCCTGCCTTTTTTGTTTGCTTGTTTGTTTTTTTAAAGCCAATGTAGCTTATTCGCTTATTTAGCTTAACTAAATTCTACAAGCAGACAAGCCATGCCCTTGCAGATAAAAATCGTATTCAGCACGCACTGCGTACTTTCAGCTACTTACTCCATACATCGCTTGGGGGAGGAACTGCTCTGATAGAATTCATCAGCATCATAGAATTCATCCTCACTGCTGGAGTACGAAAAATCTGGGACCGTGTTTGGAGACAGGTTGACATGGCTTGGAGAGGTGAGACTGCTGCTAGGTGCCGATTGCCCACTTCCTATCAAGTATTAAAATTTACAGATTTAATAAAAAACAAATTAGTTTAAAACCCACCAGTTCTAACTTATGAGAAAGATTGTTCAAATCAATAAAGACCAAGATGAACTCAGAAGGTATAACATCTTAAAAAATTAGAAGTGGTAATTAGTCAGGTTCATATTCAGTTTCATTTAACAGATAACAAAAGAAAGGTCACAAGGAAAATCAAGAACACAGAAAACCAATAAAATATAAGGACATGTTTTTCTTGAAGTTGTCAATTAAAGGCAAAACAGCAATATTGAAAACTTGTATTGATTCATAGTATGATTTATGTTGGAAGGGATCTCTGGAAGTCATCTGGTCCAACTCCCCACTCAAGGCCCAGACAACTTCAGAGTTATACCAGTTTGTTCAATATCACATCTAGGCGGGTTTTAAATATCTCCCAAGATGAAGATTCTATAACCTCTCTGGGGAACCTATTTCAGAGTTTGATCACCCTCATTAGAAAACCAAAACATTTTCCAATACCTACTTGGAATTTCCCTTCTTACAACTCGTGCTGACTGCCTTATCCTTTTGCTGTGCAACTCCAAGAGGAGCCCAGTTCTATCTTCTCTACATCCTCCCAACAGTTGGCAGAAGACAGTAGTAATATCCCTCTTTAGCTTGATCTTCCTGTGGCTGAACAAACCCAGTTCTGTCAGCCTCTAAGTACATCACAGGCCTCAGCTTCCTAATCTTGGTGGTCCATGTCTTTGTATTTGGAACCCCAAACTATACATAGTGTTCAAGAGTGGTCTCACAGATCCCAAGTAGAGAGGAACAATCACTTCTCTTACACTCTCACTAATCCAGCCTGGTATGCAGCAAAGCCTTCAACACCACAAGGGCACGCTGCTGAGTCATGTTCCACTTGTTGCTCACCAAGACCCCTGGCTCCCCATCTGCCAAACTACAGTTGACCCCATGCAACAGGGCAGGCTGAGGGCTATGCCCATCGTAGGTGGGCGGAAGACTTTGCATTTGCCTTCATCAAACTTCATGAGGTTTCTGTCAATCCACTTCCCCAGCCGGTCACAGCCTCTCTGAATGGCAGCCCTGTCCTACCTGTTGTTCTCCCCAGTCTGGCGAGGTCTGTGTCTAGGTTCCCTGAGATGTGATGCAGTACTGGACCCAGTATCAACCCCTGAGAAACACTAATAGTCACTCGGTTGCCATTTGGACTGCACACTGCTGATCACAAGCCTCGGGCCTGGCAGTCCAGCCAGTTTTCACTCAACTTGTATTCTACTTACCCAAAACATCTTTTTCCAATTTAGCTACAAATATATTTGTAAAAAAATCTGATGCATACAGTTTCTAAATTGGATTACATGAATCCTGTCTCCCCACTAACCCATGTTTTTTCAAAAGAGTCATAGCAATAAAGACAAACCAGGTTAACACTGACACAGACCTTTTGTGGAAGCTTAAATCATAACACAGGTTATTAAGCAAACTAAGGTATTTACACAAACAACAATCATCAGAAACTAACTAGAAGATGAGATGCATAGAGTAAGACATAAAAAAAAAAGAAACTTTCTGGCAGGAGAAAAAGCCAGCAGTGGTATCCTTCATTTTTCAGACTGGGGCAAATACTGTTTAACACACGTATTACTATTCTGGGAAGGAAGGGTAGTAATAAATAACAACAAAATCATTTACATGCAAGCTTAGAAAAAAACCTGGGAGGGAACTGACAGAGTTTTAGCATGACTGGACAATATAATGAATACAAATTATCAGAAAGTAACAGTCAACATACACAGATAATAAAAAATATGTTAAATATGGAGGACAAGGAAGCTCTACAGAGAGACTTAGATAGATTGGATCACTGGGCCAACATCAATGGTATGAGTTTCAACAAGGGCAAGTGCCAGGTTCTGCACTTGGGCCACAATAACCCCATGCAGCGCTACAGGCTTGGGGAGGTGTGGCTGGAAAGCTGCCTGGCAGAAAGAGACCTGGGGGTTCTAATTGACAAGCGGCTGAATATGAGCCGGCAGTGTGCCCAGGTGGCCAAGAAAGCCAACGGCATCCTGGCTTGTATTAGAAATAGCGTGGCCAGCAGAAGTAGGGAGGTGATTGTGCCCCTGTACTCAGCACTGGTGAGGCCACACCTCGAGTATTGTGTCCAGTTTTGGGCACCGCAATACAAGAGAGATATCGAGGTGCTGGAGCGAGTGCAGAGGAGGGCAACGAAACTGGTGAAGGGCCTAGCAGACAAATCATATGAAGAGCGGTTGAAGGAGCTGGGACTGTTTAGTTTGAGGAAGAGAAGGCTGAGGGGAGACCTCATCACTCTCTACAACTATTTGAAAGGACACTGTAGAGAGATTGGTGCTGGTCTCTTCTCACAGGTAATTAATGACAGAACAAGAGGGAATGGCTTCAAGCTCCAACAGGGTAGGTTTAGACTGAACATTAGGAAAGAATTTTTCACAGAAAGGGTGGTTGGGCATTGGAATAGACTGCCCAGGGAGGTGGTTGAGTCACCATCCCTGGATGTGTTTAAGAGACATTTAGATGTGGTGTTGGGGGATATGGTGTAGGGGGGAACTTTGTAGAGTAGGGTAGAAGGTTGGACTCGATGATCCCAAGGGTCTCTTCCAACCTAGACAATTCTATGATTCTATTGTTTTCTCAAAAAACTTTAAAATATTATAGGAATTGTAAACAGATAATTATAGCAACTTCCATTTATTATAGCAACTTTTGCTTCAAAGCATTTATTGCAGTTTTAAAAATCCCAACAAATGCTATTATTTAAGGGGGAGAGGAGGGAATCCATTAATTAAAAAACCTAAAGGCCACACATGATGTACTACCTGCAAAGTTATTGTACTGATTACTGCAAGACTGAAATGATGGAGACAACAAAGCAAACTGGTAATACTCCTATGTATTATGCATACATGGGGGTGTGTGAGAAAGAGCAGAATAACTGATTTTAAAACAACACTGAAATACGTATTGATTAAAAGCAAGATGTAGGACAATACAATGTTGTATTAACAGCTAATTACATTAGGTTACAGACAGTATATATTCAGGTTTTGTTTCTTGTACTTCAATAAGACAGTTACACAGAACTGTACCTGTACTGTTTGGTGTTGGAGTCTGATTTCCAAGCGATGCTACTACAGGTCCCACTGGCAAAGACGAGGGTCGCTGCTCTGACTTGCACAACTGAGCAGGTTCTAGGGGACATTTTGATATGTTAAACCCCAAATTTATATTTAAATATGAGAATTATACTTCTGTTGGGAAGGAGTTTCCACATTATTTCACCTCACCTTCAAAAATGAAATAATTTTCTATAAAAGCCATTCAGACAGAAAAACATGTTTCCTTCGTTGTTATCTACCTGTTTTTTATTATTAAGCAAAGATGGCATTTTTAAAAATTGCAGTTATTTAAGCTAGAAAGCATTTATATTTTCTGAAATTATAGTTTCATTTATTTTAAGAAAGTATATTAGAAATGTAAGCTAGTAACTTAGAGCAAGTAAAATATACCAGCTTATCCACAGAACTAGAGGCAGATTTACCTGATGGCTGAGGAAGCTCCTTTCCCTTCCTTCGCACCGCTGTGGTGAGTGTGCACCACTAAGTGCAGTGTGCACTTGTATTGCATATGTGCACAGAAGCTATCCCCCATTATGCAGCCCCTCCTTCTAGACTGCAGTTGCACCCTTCCCTGCTCATGAATATTTCTACTGAGGTTCTTTCTGCATACCATACCTGGAGGTATGACCGCTTGGGAAGGCATCGTGCTGATCGCTGATGGCTCCAAAGGGCTGGGCTGATACACTGCGTCAACTGGGTTTATAGTGCTCTGAGAAAAAAGAAAGAAAAGCACATTTTCCCCTCAATTAAAAAAAAAAAAAAAGTATAGATAGCAAGAACATCATGAGCACAAGAAATGCCCAAATGCAAGATAGCAAATTCCTGAGAGAGAAAGTAAAACACAAATTGACAGTTGAGAACATGAGAAATACTTTCAAAGTGGTAATACTTTAATTCTTTACACTAAACTGAATTTGCCACAGATTTGAATTGTCCTATAAAGAATTCTTATTTCAATTTCTAGCTTCTGATATTCCTTCCAATGTCCAATATTAATAAATATTGCATGCAAAGAGTGGAAAGTTAGATGCAAATTATGCAGCAAAAATTAGGATAGGTAATCTGTATTTTTTATTTTTTTTTTTTAATTAATTTGTCCAGACCATAGTAAATCAACGCATAAATTAAAACAAGAATCATCAGCATGATTACAGCCATGAAGTGGCTTTGTTGCCAGAACTCTTTCCAATGCAAACTGATTGTTTTCAGCGTGTCTTCAGAAGAGGACATTTCAGTCTACTTACGAATGCGGGCACTTTGAAAACGAAGCACCAACTCAACTCGACACTCACAAAAGTCACTGACTTCACTGTATGTTTTTGGCATTTATACAGCAAGCTTCTCGGAAATCTAAATTGCAATGTCTTTTAATCCAAACCAGCATGACTTTGCCTTGCTTCACCAGCCTGTAATTTTGTTATCATCTAAGCATTATTTGTTATATATGTTTACACACAACAACCAGAACTTCTACGTTGTTCTGGGTTATTAATTGGTTAAAAGGCACTTAAAACCCTTTTCCAAACATCTTGCGATTTAAAAACATCGGTCTTCGTCAGAACTGTGAAAATCTTTGCCTCCATTTGCTAGGAAATCTTGCTATTGTGCTTAAGTTGAAGAGTATCAAGCACAGGAAGGTCAGACAATACCAAGTTCTACTTTAAAAAAAAGTTCTGCTTTTAAAAAAGGAGATGAGCTTTGCCTTTAAATTTAGTCAGTATGTTTATTCCTATCCTCTTTTTATCAATATTTAAAACAGAAAAGAGTCTCCAAATCTTCTTCCCCCCTTTTAGTCTACTAATTTCTATTTCCATGCAGACTGAGGGAAACAGGGTCATTTTAACTTTCTTCTGCCTTTTCTCCTACAAAAGGAAGACTTCTTTCTTGCCTCCTTTCCTGGTTAACTGTAATTTTAAACTTTATCCTACATTAAAAAAAAATTTAAATAAGCAGTGAAGATTTTAATTATTTTTTTATAGCACAAGATTTATTTGATTGAAAACAAAACTATTATTCTGTTTATCTTTAAAAAATCTCAAGTTTAAAAAAAGGTATAAAAATAGCTTTCTACATTTTTGTTGGTGTTACTAAATAGTATACAAATAAACAATCCAGTACATACGCTGTTACTCCACTATATTCCAGCATTAAATCAACGTCACTCACACATTACTTCAACTGCTTGTGCAATTATGCTTGCAACACAGGTAGGTCCCTCTCCCACATATTTCATAGTTTAAAATCATGATCCCATTTTCAGAGTTAAGAAACTTAAAAATCAAGATGGTCCTATGATACACAGGATGCTATTGTTACCTCTATCTCTCCTGATTTTTAGGGAAACTAATAATATATATGACACAGAACACTGGTGTGATAAAGGAAAAAAAAAAAACAAAGTAACTTTGACTTTGTGTGCAGGATTGTAAACTTAGCCTTAAACAATTCTCCAAACTGCAACATGAACTGGAGTTTCTTGTTAGGTATTTTGGGGTATGCCTTCATGGTTTAGTAAAAGACAAAGGCAGACCTGAAAGTTTCCTTCTCTGAGTATAACAACAACTTAAAACCAACCATGTAGAAACAAGACCACCATCATCCCACCATGGTATCAAATATTGATCATATTCCTGCCTAAGTTTAAAGTGGAATCCTGACCTTTGGCCTGAGCTAACATCAATCTCAATGGCATCAAAATGTCAGTCGTCACAATCACTGACGCATCAGTTAATATATTCTTACAGAAATACTTTTTCTCCTCCCCAACATAAGCCAGCCCACAGACAATTAGAATAGTGGCTAATCAAATTCAGACTATAGGAAGTTGTAACATCTATATGAAGTTTCTGAGTTGCAGATCTACTGTGCCCACCACCTCTGCCACAGAACTGTGGCAGTGTCTAACTGCATGGCCTCCTCTTTTCCAGGGTGCACAACAGAACCTATTCCCTTACACTAAGACCTGAATTATGTGACTGTCCGCAGGGTAATCATTTAGCTTATTCACAACAAGCATGAAACCAAAATCTGCATGTGCATCTTTACTCCAAAGTTCACACCAGAAAATCATACTGCTAAAGCTGTATATAATGGAACGACAAATAAAGCTTAGGAATTGTCGTCAGCTGTAATGAAAACACACTATGATTTTTAGAGCTACATTTTACTGAAACCAATCTCCTATGAAAAGTATCTGAAATGTACTCAAGTGACAAAAAAGAGAATGAAGAAAGAGAAGTCACGTGACCGAAACGAAAGATGACAGAAGTTACATTAAAAATGCAGAAGTTACATTAAAGAAGAAACATTGCTGAAACAGACACAATACAACTTTGAGTCAAATAAGCAGTGCTGTAGAAAAGACAAACTACTTGAAGCACACGCATAGCTCATCTATTTCATACATAAAGATACTTCAGATGGAACACACAACTGTTTCTGTCCCAATAATTTCATCTGTTCACATGGCAGATTTTTATCTAAGTGTTTAGTTACAATACTGCCATTTAAGACACTCAGTATAAAACTGATCACTATATTTTCTAAAGTCAAGGGTGTTAGCCAACCTCAGAAGCTAATGACTCAACAGTAATTTTAACAAGACACTTGAAGCAGTAAATTAGAGAAAGGAAGAAGTATGTTGCAAAATGAGTGGAAATTCAGGTCTCTGTTCACATGTTCTGCAGAAATAAAAGGAGATAAAGATTAGGTTTAAACTTACTATAAGTCCATCTGCGTGCTTCTCCTCATTATTTTGGTCCTTAAGGAAAAAATGTTAAGAATATCAACATAACAATCTTGTACGACTTATCAGTTCTGCGTTATGTGAGAACATCAAGTTTCTCTCAGGAATGTTTACATTTTCAGCCACAAAATCTTCCTTATCAGGTGATACAGTAAATAAACTTAGAAGAAACAATTCTATACATAATCACTGCACCTCTGAAGATCAGTGTCTTCTGAGGATCCGTCCATACAAATACGAACAATTTCTAAAATATCATTCCTGCACTGCTGAGCACAATTACTCTTTACAATGTAGGTTCTTCCCAAATAACTAAGACTCCCCCAAAACATTGTCTGTAGCACCACTGAGTCCATGAAAACTGAAAGACACAAAGTTCTCCATTTCTGAAGAACTGCAATTAGCATACGGGTCAAGTTTTCAAAAGCACTTTCTGCTTTTGAAAGGCAGAGGTGCCTTTATAAGTAAAATGTTTTTAACTTTTGCCTTTTGGTATTCACTAGATTTTAAAATGCTTTTAGATTATTTACAGTCTAGGATTTGTTTTTTTTTGCCTAGAAGCATATGTGAAAGAGCAGCAATGCATGGAATAAAACTGTCATCAGGGGAAATTAGCCTAGCAACAGACAAGTTAATGCCAATCCACAGTTAGCATAGTTTTAACATTGTACCAGCAACAGTATGTATTTTACTAAACACTAAGCCAAATCTCTTTACTTCTGCTGCAAAGTTCATATTACCAGTACATCAATCCATAATTTTATTCAGTGTAAGCCTTAAAACTTGTCCGCAGAGTATTTCCCCAGATTTCCAGTTGTTAAGAGGAACAAGAAAAAAAAAGCTGTAAATATTATTAAAAAAGTTGGCATATACTCATGTTTTGATACTTTATATGCTCTTCCCTAGCTTATATAGTTGGCAATAGGCAGCTCAACTGTCAAGTCTGCTAGTTGGCATTTCTTAAGCAAGGCTTTCCATGACAAAAGTGACACTAAGGGCAATGAGTTCCATTGGGTTGCAAACTTACAACGAAAAAAATGAGTAACACCAAAGTCCAAATATATTTGTCTTTTTTTTTTTCCCAACATACAAAATTCCCATGTTATGCTATCATCTCTAAGACCTAAGAAATAAACCACAAAGATGCTGCATTTGTACTGAAGCTTGCTATCCTATCTCAGTAACGCACAACCAGCAACGCAGTATATTGATGAGGTAAGGAAGGAAGAAATGCCACAAAATCAAGTAGGCAAGACTGATCAGAAACAAGGGAGTGAAAAAGGGAAGACAAAGATGCAAAAAATAAACAGTTAAATTATAAGAGCTACTCCATAAAATGTATAATAATTTCTGTTATAAGACTGTAGCTTACCAAATCACTGAGAGACCATTACATGTAGTTTTACAACACATAGAGTACCAGCAAAGCTGGACAGGTTCATCTGTCATACACACACAGGGGAAAACACAAGCCAAATGCTCCACCTACCCATCCCACTTAGTTTATTTTGTTCGCTTTTTGATAAGCGACATATGTATTGTAACATATTCCTATTTAGCTGGTATTTACATCATTATTTTGAAAAATGCCTTGGGTCATCTCAAATACAAATATCGATTTACCAGTAAGTTTAATGAAAAAGTTCTAAGGCAGGTTGTTTTAAAAATCCATGAAACAGCTCAACTTAACGCAGAATTAAAACCAAAAAAAAATCCAAACCCACCAAAAACACAGGTTTGCCTCAACATACCCAAATAATAAATGGCTGTGTGTTTGAAACAGAGAGATGTTCTGAATATACAGAGAAGTGGTAACAATTTTCAAGGTACGCAAACAACCAGAATGAAATTGTGAAGTCTGTCTCCTAGTGAGAAAGGCACTGTAGAAGTAAAAATGGGGGGCAGGGGTGGTGTTAATATGATTTATTTTCAGCAGTGTAAGTCAGCAGCCATACTTGCCTTACAGCTTTGGAAAAAAACCTTGCAGAATCTTAAAAGGTTCTATACTGGAGAACAGAAAGCTATCAGTCAGACACAATACATTTTTACATATATAATGCTTCATATACATGCAACTTACAGAACTGTAAAAACAAAAAAATCCTGTATTCTTCGTTTCCTACAAGAGTAAGAAATGAGGATACCAAAACACAGTTTATAGAAGAGGGGAGGGGGAACAGAAGCGCCATGCAGTCAACAAATATAGTTGCCTAAGACAGAGAGAGGAAGAAGATGAAGAGATGAAGTAGAATAAAGGTTATTAAAATAATGAGTAGATTTACAGAGGGTATTTTTCACTATATGTGGATCAATATCTTCCAATTAGCTCTGCATAAACCATACATTTAAATCACCTTATCTTCAATAGTTCTACAAGAGTTTTAGATACAGTTTAGCAAGAAACAACCAAAAATCCCCACTCCTCAATGGATAAACCCATCTATTTACACTGGTTAATATTTACTGTTACTGAATGAAGGACTTCAAGGTCTGATTTAGTGCAACAGAAAGCAAGTCTTAGCATCTTTGGGGGACCCAAATACCACCTACCTTTATGCTTATATGGTAGTTGGAGCTGTAAAGCACTGAACCCGATCAAAAATGACTGCAACTGCCTCTACAAATTCAGTTTCGTCCATTATCAGCAAACCACCTAACCAACTTCAAAATATGCTTAGCATCAGCCCAAGATAAGCAATCGTATTTGTCTGTCCCTGAATAAACTTACCCATAGCAGAAATGGAATTTAATATTCAATAGAAACAAGAAAGCTAACTCAGCCACCTATTACCAGTTTTGATCAAAAACCTGAAAAGAAGATTACAATTCTGCTCTTTCAAATTTGCTGATTACATAGCAGAGCTTTTTGAAAAAGAGCAAAATTTCAGAGGAATTAAACCTCTGTGAAAATAACAACTATTAAACACATTTATATAGTAATTAACAAAAAATGAGCAAGTCATTTGTTGCGCACAGTTTCTCCAACAGTTACCTTAATAAAGCAAGCCACATGCAGCTGTGTAAGAAAACTAGCATTCTACCATCTAACCTGCCTATAACTGACTCCACCAAATGCCCAAAGAATGACATATAATCTACTGGTTTCACTGTACTAAAACAATTCTAAATATACCCAGTACTAAATAACAGCAAATTATTAAGTACTGACAAGACTTCTCTTGCTATCACTACAGTGAAGGATTCAAATAGTATCACTGTATGTTAAATAGTGTTCTAGCTCTAGATTCATGTGGCACAAACTATTTCAATGTACCCTACTACTTGCAAAATATTTTCAGTTTTGTATAAACCTGTTAAGCGATGTATCTTTTCTTCAGAATTTTTAAGCTACTGATATGAAATCTGAATTTTACAAAATATGCACTGATCTGTTTAGTGAATGACTGCTGATCCTGCAAGGTTCTAAATACTTCAGTTTTCACTGGCTTCAAAATTCTGTACAATGTATCTGGCATCTAGAATGAAGGCAAACAGCAGTATTGTATTTGAAAGCTACAAAAAGGTGATCTACACTACAGAAAAAAGATTGAAGAATTTATGCCTACTTCTGAGTAAATCAGAATGTGTTCTGATTTAATTCAGTCTTACATTCTGAAAATACCATAAATTATTTGCAACACACCGTCTTCTTTACTTTGGTCTCAAGGTATAAATCAGCAACTCATAGCTAACATATCCTACATACAGAATGTGAGGGCCTGTAAGAGCAGAACTTGACAAAAAAAAAAATCCAAATCTCACTAAATTTTAAAAAGTAACAATATATTTAAGTGAAGAGTTAAGTGCATTACCCATAGCGTATTCTCAAATAAAACAATTCTTACTTCAAGAAGTTCCAACATCATCATGAACTTCAGACCCATTTAAAACCTTGTGAAACCAGCTTAGATTATTAACATCACAATTTTCCCTTTTTCTATTTATGTTAGTCACATTCTTAAAATGAAGCAGAAAGAAGAGTTTTGTTCAGTTTCTATTCTGTCACCCTTAAGTTTGTTGAAGTTCTTATTTAGTCTAATAGCAAACTCTGCAAAAGAAAGTTTATGTCAAAAGAAAAAGCTTTGTCATCTACACGATTGTTAGCACAAACATTAACAGGACTGTCTGCTGTGGAATTCAGTATCGCAGAAACTTCGTTAAATTAGTAGCATAAATCAACTTATATCAATTTTTTTATATTTTTTTTCTGGATCATATAGAAGCCATTTTTAGGTTTCAATTGTTTTCACACAGATTAATGCTGTATAATTAACATTCAAAATAGTTTATAGTGTACTTACTTTAGCAATCTGTAGCAACACAATGCAGTGTTTTATTGATTCTACCATGCTCTAGGGAAACAAAAATAACAGAAAAAAAAACCCTTATATTACTATCATACAATATTTTGCATCTACAGGTATTTTTATTAGTTATACAGAATATTATCTGAAATACTAGGTAAGAACTAAATGGATGCTCAATTCTGTAGAACCCCTCCTTTCCATTCCTCTTTTTTTTCCCCACAGACAAAAACAGCAGTAGAAAACTGAAGTTTCCAAAAGCCACATACAACACAGGTTGTCAGGGTGAAACAGAAGTCAGCTTCAAACTTTCAGAGCGCTGCAAGCAGGTAAACTGTCATGTGAAGAGAGGCTGAGAGAGCTGGGCTTGTTTAATCTGGAGAAGAAAAGGCTGAAGGGAGACCTTACCAATGGGGATCAGTATCTGATTGGGATGGCAGAGCGTAAAAAAGATGGAGCTAGGCTCTGCTCAGTGGTGCCCAGTGACAGGACCACAGGCAATGGCCACCAATCAAAACACAGAAAATTCACCTTAAACATAAGAAAACACTTTTTTACTCTCGGGATGATCAAACACTGGAACAGGTTGCCCAGAGAGGCTGTGGAGCCGCCATCCTTGGAGTCTGTCCTGGGCAACCTGCTCCAGCTGACTGTGCTCTGAGCATGGGGTTGGACTGCAGACCTTCAGAGGTCCCTTCCAACCTCAACTATTTATGATTTTATGATTCTAAGGTGGTAGACATAAATCTGAATACAGCACCAGAACCAGGCTGCCTCTGCCATCGCACTGTTGGACCTAATATGGATTCCCACTTTTCTGTAAAAAGCTTTAAAAATTTTCACAAGAAAATAAGGTGAATTTCAGAATCTATATGTAATAGACACAAAAATTAAAGAAACTTACACTGGTTGTTTCTTTGAGACTTTCAATTTTCTGTAAAATAAAAATCAAAATAGAGTGGTTAAAGACAGCATCTAGTTTGACCTAAATACTGTACAAACACTACATGTTAATCTTACATTGGGGGGCAGGGAAAGCAACAAATGTTAAGACACAAATTTCACTTTGCAATTGACAAGCTAGAAGTCAAACTGATAATTAAAGCTTAAAGATTACAAGGTTTGGAATTTCTGAGCAGTAACATTATACATATTTAACCAAAGTCTACACTTCAGTTTTGCATAACGATAAACAAAATTAAATACAGTATGAAGATTCACTCAATAAGTTCAGTTAATATCCTTATATAGTGTACTGAATGGTGGCACATTCCAACAATATTACTTGAAATTACCATAATTCAAGCATAATAAACAGATGGAGTTCAGCAGTTTAAAAAAATCACAGAAAATAACAGCGCACACATGTTCTTGCTCTTTTCTAAGCCTCCAGTGAAGTGCATCTGGAAATCTGCCTACTTAATTTTATCTAGAAACATCGGTTCATAAAGATTTCCTGTGTAGAACTGCACTTCAGGCATGCAAAAGGCATCTGCATGCCATTTTCCAACATAGGCATGACCTATCTAAGAAGCATATGCATCCTGTTGATGTCCTTGGGTCTGTCTGCAGAAGGGAAAATTATTAAATTGGACTCAGCACTGAACCTCTACTAATTCAATTACAGGACCTCTTTGTTTTGATTAGTATGAGTGTCTCGTGACTTAAGTCACAGTCTTTTTGATTGTTAAATAATCAGAGTATGTAAAGGAACTTTTTTCCCCACACAGCATTGCAAGCCAAATTGTATACCATAAGAGAGCAACATGCACCTATAAACCTACAGGAATGAACAGTCTCAGCTTGTTGATTAAAAAAAAAAATTAAAAAAAAAAAAAAACGCAGTCACAGCTTCCCAGCCAATACTTGTGGGAAATTTTTTCAGTTATATTCTGTTCTATATACTATTCATAAGGATGCTACACACTTTCTTCATGATTAATTGGCAAGAGGTGGCCAAATAGCACCCAGCCTCTGCCTTTTCCACTGGAAAGGCTGGACCATGCTGATCTAGGAAATAGCATATTGTGGATGTTTTATCACAAAGTTATATCATATTTACTTATGCTGCTAGCAGAGAAATATGCCAATAGGTAAAAATTCCTTTGTATTGTTTTTCCTGTCTCTACTATACTTTCAGTCCAAATTTTATCAACACATATTGAAAAAAGGCATTTTAAATATGACAGCAGTGAAGTTTTAACCCTTTTAGCACCAAAATAGAACACGCAATGTACCCAAACATACAGATCTTGTCAGATGAAAGATTATGCAGCTGAAATAAATCATTCAGCCTCAAAGCTTTATAGCCAACAGTAGGCAACCATCAGCAGTTTTGATTATTCTTTATCTTTCCCCCCCCCCCCAAATTTAATAATTTACACACCAAGTAAACTGGCATCTCATTCCCTTCGCAGATACCATCTTTGCTGAAAATCTGAAAGTGATGCCAGGACATATAATGTAAAATTCAGCCACACTGTTTCCCCCCCTACCCATTTGTAATTTTCCAAACAATAGACTAGTTAAGACACTGTTATTCTTACACATAGATACAGACAAACAGGTAGCTTGTCCAAAATCACACAGAAGATCTGAGATAGGAAAAACCTCAGGACACCAGGTTTCCAAGGCCTATCCACTAATTATAGAATCATAATCTTTTCGTCTATGGAAATGAATTCTTTGTGAGGTGGCCAACTTAAGTAGTAACAGTACACATCAATCTGATATTTTTCACATTTGTGATATATGGCTGCCTTGAAAGAATACAGCACAGGGAACTGGAATATTGTCTTCTTCATATGTACACAAAACTATGAGAACAACGCAGGCAAAGCAGAGATACTCCGTCCCTGGGAAGACCCTTCTAAAGAGCACCGGCCCTCTTCTTTAGGGTTAAGCAAACATTGACATGGAATTCTCAGGATTTTCATGAGCAACATGTTATTCTAAAACGGTGATGTAAGCAGCCATAAAAAAAAAGTTTGAGAACTCTCCCCCGTAAGATCTTACACAAACACACTATACACATGACACAGGGGAGAGAAAAACAAGTGGATAATCACTAGCAACAAAACCGGCATGCTGACAAGAGCGGTTGGTTTGGAGGAGAAGTTAGGACAATGCTTGTATCTCACCTAATCAGTTATACAGAACTACACTGCTATGTACACACGCTGTTACAACCCTTATAACTTTATTATTAGCTTTTGTTTAAACTTGAATTAAAGTAATATAGGTAATTTAGAAAACACAGGTTTGTAAGGAAGATCATAAACAAGTAAAAAAGGGTATTTGAAGATAAAAAACATTACCAATAAAAATAAAATCAAAGAGTGATAATTTTTAGTAGTAAATTATACAATTTTCTCCCTTCAATATCCCTACTCTTTGAAAACTGATGAAGAGAAAACTTTAGTAAGACAGTTTCCCTAGTTTTAGGCAATGAAGACATATTTTCAAATGAAACATCAATTTCCTGCAGACTTACACATTTGCAGAATGCAGCCACATGCTATACCTAATTTAATCAAATTGCAGGCTGCTGCTGAAACTACTCCATCTACTTGCTGCTTGTTGCACCTCCTTGACATCTGATATTTTATGAAGCCACTGGTATTCCAATAGAAAGCTAATTTTATTTAATCAAACATGATTTTTGCCTCATTCAACAATCCTGTGACTACAGAGGGATCAGCTCATCCAGCAAAGAGAGGCAGCAGAGGCACAGAGGGGTAGCTCACTCGTGGTCAGAATCAGCATGGTGCAACCTGAATCTGTGTGCTCAGCCTTGGACTTACTTCCCAAAAAGTACTCGTTGAGAACCAAACAGCTTAAGCAGGCTACACTTCCCTCCAACACTTTGTTAAGTAATGTCAGCTTTGTTCCAGCCTGCCAAATATACACCTCTTCGCTGTTCTGATGCTTTTGAATGCTTACAGTTTTATTCTCCCTGATATGTGTGGTCAAGATAGTTTCACAAAATGGGAAAGTTTACTTTGAGTTCTCAACAATAATATTGCTAACACTGTAAGAAAGCAAGGTCCTATCTTGTCTTCACCTTGAAGCATCAGTACCCTCAGATCACTCACCTTCTTTTGCTTCCTACGTAATCGGATACATACATTGTACTCTGGTAGTAAATTCAGCAAAACCGGCAGCACTGCTAGTTACAGCGTGTTTGCAAGACAGTATGGTCCCATTATACAGTGTTAGATGTAGTTCTGACGGGAGTATCGATATAACACAGGGAATTCATGACAATCACAATATTTTTCAGTCTTCAGAATTCATCAAGCCTACATCTGTACTGTCTTCTTCCAAGTTCAACAGATTACCATGTCTGAGAAAGAAGAGATCCAAGAGATCTTGAAGCATCTCGGAACACCTATACCCTATACCATTATCTTCAAAAGACCAAATATTCTGTAGCTGAAAACCAGCTCATCCAATGCTCTGTACATTTGCAAAAACAATAGCTCAGGTTTTAAATGCCTGGACATAAACAGTTGCAGAAAACAGCACTCAGCTACTTGGGAAGCACGTAACACT
The DNA here is from genome assembly GCA_013398815.1 of Ibidorhyncha struthersii. NCBI lineage: Eukaryota > Metazoa > Chordata > Aves > Charadriiformes > Charadriidae > Ibidorhyncha > Ibidorhyncha struthersii. The sequence continues at coordinate 80,170 of VZSZ01004472.1, read as the reverse complement.
CAAACAACCAAATCTTGTTTCCTCAGAGGAACAAAATATGGTTTGGATGGAATTATCCTGCAGGTTACACTCAGCTCTTAGTTTGATAGCTGAACCATACTTTCATGAACAAACAGAAAAACTGCTAAATACAGTATCAAAAAAACTCTTAGCTGCTTTAGTACAGGAAAAGACACGATCAAAAAAATGCTTTGCCAAGTCTTTTTCCACTTTAATAGATAATAAATGGAATCTATAGTAATAGCAATGCTCATCAAGATTTAAAACCAGAGGAAGCTGACCTCCTCTAAACAAGCCTCCTGCTTTGTCTATAAAGTCAATCCGTCTGTTCCATCGATACCTCGCAGAGATAAAGAAAGAAAGAAATCAGCATAACAGGCGGAAAGTCTCCAGGGATTAGAAGAACTGTCACAGGGAAAAAGAAAGTACTGCCTGATATGCAAAGCAGCATCTGGAGAGAGGTCAAAACTGAAGGAGAACTCTTCCCAGTAAGATGCACCAAAGGAGAAATAAAAAATCTCTAGATCTTACTCTTTCGGTCAGCTGTCTAGAGATTAAACATGCTTACACAGAGAATGTTTGTACTTCAAAGTTATTTTAAATGCCTGTACATGCAAAAGCACTCCAGAAAGACTATCACTTGTGAAGTCGCTAAGACACCACATAATGGATCAAACAAGACAGATAACTCATGAAAGGTCACAACCATTATAAAGCAGCAAACTAATCACAGAAAGTACCAAACTGTTTTCAAAACTGAAACCAAACACCAAGAGACCATCAGCTTGTTTTTCACAAGTGAAACCAGGGGTAAGGTGGAAAACTAGGATGAAATACCCGACTACTTTATGATATTGAAATTACTGCATTTGCTGGAAAAAAAAAAAAAAAAGGCAGCAACTCCTCAGGAATAAGCCCTTCATAAGGAATTGTTAAATCTCTCCTCCACACCACATAAATTAAAGCTGCATGCTAGTTTTGTATATTATGTCAAACGTTATGCGCTAGCCTTTCTTAAACATAGTGATTGAATTCTGACCTACAAACTTGACTTCGGAATGGAACAGGAGGAGATGCGAAAAAATACACAACCCTTAAATGAATTAGAACCTCGCTAAAGAAGTAGTGCTCCCCACATAGGAAGATACATTTTTGGCATCCTCATTTAAGGTGAACGAATTACAGTATTCTCAGGCTTCCAACATGTGGCAGGCTAGTCACAGAATCACAGAACTAAGCATGACGCAGACTGATTACGTGAAATACATGATTATTAGTATTTACTTTTGTCCTTCAGAATAGCTTTGCTATTCCTTACAAACATTAAACACTCATCCTTGTTAAAGATGAAAAACCAGCAAATTTGAGTTAAAAATACTTTAGGTGGTTGGATAACACAGAAGTAATCATTTCCTACGGACTGAAATCTTTTTTAATGTTATGTGCCAGTATTACTAAAAATTCTGTTTACCGCCTATTCACAACACAAATGTAATCAGTTATTCAAATTGCTTTAAGTGATTTTGACAGCTTGGGGATTATGAAAACAGACCAAGAATGTTTAAATTTCTACAGACTACAGCAAAATAAGAAATATTTAAGACAAAATGTACTTGCTTTTCTCTGTTCATCATCTTTGCAGTTCTGGAGTTTTTCATCAAAGAGCTAAAAGAAAGAGATACTTGTGAAAATACTGAAAGTGTTATTTTTCCATACAAAATCAGCCAGAAATACAAAATTTCAAAACCCAAAGCCTTTAATAAGTACTTAAGTTACACGATCCTGGTATTATTACTCAAAGCCTATTTTGTCTAATATTTCTTTACAGGATTTGTAATATAAGAAATTTGTAACTAATTTCTCACGTTATTCCATCCTGCAAGAGACGAAATCTCAGACAGAGCCCAGCTAGTTCCACAGCTCAGCCTGCCATGATTCTACCACAGTTTGAACAAAAAGGTGAGGTTAAGTAACAAAAGTAGCACTCATCAGAACACCTCCAACTGCCTTTCTTTTATTTCAGCAAAGACCTTCGGGGCATACAGAGTGCTTACCAAAACAGCCTCACCTTTATCAACCCTTCCAGGTACTTTGTTATTCAGGCACATGATTCAAATCATGTAAGATTTGTAAGATCATGTAAGATTTCCCTTCTTTAGGGAAGATATATAATGATTTCCCAGCATTAACTTCTATTTATTTTCTTAAAAGTGGAATATGAGATGCAGCTAAGCAAAGCGAAACAAGTTATTACTGAGAAGCTTGCTTGTATATTTAACACAAGCTGAGCTGAAACAGTTAAAAGTTGCCTCCAAGAGCACTCCAAGGTGCACTGACAAATAACTATTAAGTACAAGTTGTTCAAGGAAGAAAAAAGATTAAGGGTAATGTTCAAAAGTTCATCACATCCACCCTTGCTCAGAAAAGAGACTAATTTTTAGTAGGTGAGCTACTTCACTCAACTGCCTGCCTAAAACCTACTCATGCATTCCCTTTCCCTTGCGGGATGATTTCTGGTTCCAAAAAAAGACTGTAGTCTTGGTCTCTGTCCATCCTCAAATTCAGTCTTCTTTCATTAATAATAATTCCTATATCCCCTCCCCCAGCTGGCCTGAAATAACAATTACAATGTGTAAAGATGTAAATACCTTTCTTCAGTGAAGCGCGCTAGACAGCTCTGGAGCAGGAGACAAAGCTAACTCCTGATCAAGTCTTTGCAGTTTAGCTTTGAATATTGTTTGTGTCTCTTTTGCCTACCTCAATTTTTGTTGGTATGCTCTTCCCGCTCTCCACCCTCCCTTGCAACTGAATTTTTGCTGAATATCTCACATGCAATACTTGCCCATTATATCAGGAAAAAAAAAATCCAAACCAGCAAAACTGAAGCAATATTAACAGCAATTTTAACCTGCTGATTCATGGGAAAAAGTGTCCTAACCAGCAGCAAAAACTGCTTTTTTCAATAAGGTGAGTACTGAGAGACAGGACCTCATCATTCCTCACCTTCCCACCGACTCTTAAAATACAGGTATAAAGTGTATTTGTACAAAATTTCTACAGAATGTTTTCACTCAAGGACAAAGACTAGATGATCTGTCACAACTGCAACAAAGTCTGAAACTATCTGCAGGTGTAGTTACATATTACTTGACAAAATTTTCTCAAGATAAATTCTAAAAATTTATATATATAGCATTCCAAAAATGCTATGAGCAATATAATGATTTAATTATGTTTTTAAAATTAAACCTAAGTCATCTCTGCCATTTCCATGAAGCTATATACACAAAAGAATATTTCAGCCACTGTAAGCTATTCTATAAAATCTGTTTGGGTTATTCTAATTTTCTGACTCTATTTTAACAATCCCAAGATCCATTCTAAGAGAAAGCAATTTTCAGCTTATTTCAGCCCTTAGGTTATAACTTTTCATTTTTATACTTCTCGTAAAAAACTCTGTATTTCAGAAGTAGTTAGAACTTATGTAACATCCTAAGCTAGGGAGAAAGAGAAAATAAAATTCTGTCATCAGCAGACTGTATATATAAAAAAGGTATGCTTTCTCCAGTTCACAGTCAGCTCAGCCACATGAGCTCTCTCTGCCTCCCACATTGACCAGAACACATGCCAAGTTGAGCTTTCTTTCAAGCAGACCTTGAAATCCACACTGACAAGGAGACTCCAATACAGTAAATACACCAGTTAGTTACCATACCTTCAACTGGTCTATCAAGATCTGTAAGTAAGCATCAGCCTCCGTGAGTTTCTTGTCAAAATCATGAACGCTGGGAACAAATCCTGAATCCACACCCTGGATATAAATAAAAAAAAAAAAATCAAATATATAATTAGAGTTTCAGAAGAGGAAAAAGATAACAAAAATAATGGTTTTGCCTGCCAACTGACTGATAAAGCGTTGCCTTGCCTCTCATCCTGCCATGTGCAAACACAGGCACACAGCTGAACACATTTGTCTCCTATTTGCAGCCAGATCAGTAACAGTAAATTGCTACACATTTTCAGTGGGGGTATAATCATCATACACCACAGTATTTCACTACTTATGATTGAACAAATCCCCTTACATCACACTAATTAAACTTGCTTTGGAAAATATAATGGAGAATTCAAGTTTTTCTGAAGACTGTCTTGTGATTACATGTTCTCACATTTCAGTTAAGGGAGACAAAACCATGCCCAATTGGATGACTGCACTTTTCAGGCTTCAGACAATACTGCTCAACTCACAGCTTCTTAGCTGAGAACTGAACCAATGAGTGCTAAGTCTCTTCTTAATATCCACCTTTGAGCTGAAGAATTCAAAATTATTATTCCTGGTTGCTCTAGCTCCTTTACAGCTGTAATGACTTGCATCCTTGTCGCTACATTTGATTTCTTACATTTTGTTGCACATATGCCAACAAGGACAAAGTATCAGTGCCATGAGAATGATTACTTTGGTATTTTCTTGCACACTTCTGCATATAACATAATCCCTACCTTTAAACTGATAAACCATGTATTTAAAGACCTGAACAAACTCCCACAGGGTTACCACATCTTTAATCACAGGAAAGAGAAGAGAGGATTCTTGAAATTGATTACTTCTGACTTCATGCACATATGCTATGTAAACACATTTAAGGTTTATTTATATAATACCTTTAATGCAAATGCAAAACAAATATTGAAGCATTCCCATCTTAAAATAAAAATACAATGCAAGTTAAATATATAGGAGGAAAAAAAAACAGGAGGACAAAGAAGCAAAAATCAGTTATAACAGAAACATAATCCTGAGAACAATTACAGCAGTGACAAGACTTTCCTACGAGCCTAAATACTTGATCTAAAATACAACATCTTCACTTCAAACTCTTGTGAAACATCAGTTGTGCTGTTTTGACTGCTGAGAATCTCAAGAGTCTGAGTAAAGATCAGACAGTGGGGAAGGAACATTTCGTATGGGGGAAGACGGGCAATCCACATTTGTAAAATTCCAGATTAGCATAAATTTCTCTTTTACATTGTTCACTTTGTCAACACAGATACTTCATTTTATTTTTGTATGATAATGGGCCATCCTATTAAGAGCTTTATTGATGCCTCTTTAGAGGCATGAACACTTGCGTGCAATAGGGGAACGACTTGCTCTTATTCATGTCTGTCAAGCTGTGTGCACAGTATCTTGCACACCCTAAAACATAAAGCCATCTACTGCCTGTAGAAGATATTATTCTTTATTCATTTGCCAAATCTTAAATTGTACTACAGCCTAACATCCAGATCTTGACAACAGTTCTAACATGAGTAAATCTATCCGTACAGATTAGTTTGTAAACCAGCATTAAAAAAGAAAAGCTACTTCACCCTGTATTAGACAGTCCATACTGGACAAATTTAGAAACAGCGTTTTGAAACAAGTAGGAAGGAGAAGAAGAGAAGGCGGCAACCATTTTGACTACACCAAGAAATTAAGAAAAGATAAAAAACACACAGTGTAACAAGTTATCGATAATAGGCAGAAGGCAGAGTCCTCTCAACCAAGAAACTTTTGACAATTTTCAAACTAGTCAAGTCTAAGTTACAATGAAACTAGAATTGAAACTATATGAAATTAGTATTCCATTTCCTTGTTGAAAACTGAGTTGTCTGTACAGCTAGTAGTGAACACTATCATTTCAGCAAATGGTCTAGCATGCTCAGTTAAAATTCTGGAGGTCAGGTTTCCTACAACAAAACTGCATGAACTATACAGAAAATGTCTGCTGAAGATACTATACACAGAAACATAGTTTAGCCACACCACCAAAGTCACAGAAAGCAAAGGCAGGGACTGGGAGAACGAAGAACTGCCCGCTGTAGCAGGAGATCAGGTTTGAGACCAGCTGAGCAACCTGAAGGTGCACAAGTCCATGGGATCTGATGAGATACAACTGCAGATCCTGAGGGAACTGGTGAATGAAGTTGCCAGGCCATTATCCATCATATTTAAGAAGTTGTGGCAGTCTTGAAGTTCACAAGCCTCATGAAGTTCACCAAGGCCAAGTGCAGGGTCCTGCACGTGGGTGAGGGCAATCCCATGCACAAACACAAGCTGGGCAGAGAATGGATCAAGAGTAGCTTTGAGGAGAGAGGCACTGGTGGATGAGAAGCTCAATATGAGCCAGCAATGTGCGCTGCAGTCCAGAAAGACAACTGCATCCTGGACTGCATCAGAAGCAGCATGGCCAGCAGGTCAAGGGAGGTGAGTTTTCCCCCTCTACTCTGCTCTCCTGAGACACCACCTGGAGTATTGCGTCCAGCTCTAGAGCCCCCATCATAGGAAGGACATGGACCTGCTGGACTGAGTCCAGAGGAGGACACAAAGATGGAGGGTTGGAGCACCTCTCCTATGAAGACAGGCTGAGAGAGCTGGGGTTATTCAGCCTGGAGAAGAGAAGGCTCCAGGGAGACCTTATAGCAGCTTTACAGTATCTGAAGGGCACCTACAAGAAAGCTGGAGAAGGGCTTTTTACAAGGGCGTGTAGTGATAGGATGACAGGTAATGGCTTCAAACTGGAAGAGGGTAGATTTAGATTAGATATTAGGAAGAAATTTTTCACAAGGAGGATGGTGAGGCACTGGAACATGTTGCCCAGAGAAGCTGTGGATGTTCCATCCTTGGAAGTGTTCAAGGTCAGGTTGGATAGGGCTTTGAGCAACCTGGTCTGGTGGGAGGTGTCCCTGCCCATGGTAGGGGGCTTGGAACTAGATGATCTTTAAGGTCCCTTCCAATCTAAATCATTCTATGATAGTTCATGGTGGAAGTTATCTGTATGCTGCATAAAAATGCTGATTTTTATTTCAGTCAGTCTATGACTACTAGTATGTAATAATCTGGTATTTTTACTTAAAGATAAAAAGCCACTCTTCAATTTCAGCCTCTTAGCATGAAGGGAAAAGCTGATTAAAACACTTAAGTGTTACAACTGAGCAGACTTCCACATCAAACACTAGTGAAAACTGTGACCTAAGAAGTTCTATTAGAAAGTTAAAAGTTCAATCAACATAAAGAGAAAGCCATAAAACCAAGTATAGTGTCAAGCTGACATAGTACAGAGAGGAAACATTAAAATAATTCTGAAAAGAAGTACAGGTACTTAAAGCTGTAGCACTTCACTAGTTTGCTCTTGGTTAGTATAAAGACAGTTTAGATGAAATTTGATAACCTACTATGCAAATTTACTGTTTACTGTCTGTGTTATATGAGATTAGGTTAATAATTATAAGTTCTCACATAGCTTCAAAATTGAAACCCAAAAGATAACTGGAAAGTTAAAAATATCAAGATTAGCAATAGCACAGAAAAAAACACTGTATAAATAGCAAACAAAATCAATCAGTATTTCAAACCCAGCAGTAGTTTAGAAAGAGCAGATACACAAAGTGCAGATATGAATTAAAAAAAAAAAAAAATCCTTATTTCTTCATTATCTGGTCACCCAAAGACACAGTAGAGAAAAAAGGAGACCCTTTCTCTTTCTTTAGCTCTCTTCCCTCCCCTGCCATGTAGGAAATGAGGTTTCAAAAGAAAAGGGTGAGCAGAGTCAATAGAATGGCATTTAACAGTTTGTTAAACATGTGAATTAGGAAACTGCACATCTGAACTAGCAATCAAATCCATATGAGAAGCTTGTATTATATGTTGCTCACCTATTCATAAACTGCAGATATTGTCGAACCTCCACCTTTGGAGTGTAGAGTTCAAAACTCCACTGGATTTGACCCTAGGTAACCTGATCTAACACAGAAGTTGGTCTCACAATGACAAGGGGCTTTTGGACCAGGTGACTTCCAGAGGTCTTCTCCAGCTGAAGTTACGCTGTGATTCTAAAATAAGTATCTTCAAATTACAAAAAAGAATAGAAACCCAGACTATTTTAGGTCTTCAGAAATACACTGATGCTTTCTTACTGTCAGTACCAACCCAACGTAATATAACCTGTTTTTCCACTGAATAACTACATCTATCGGTAAGTACACTTTATTTCCCTCAATAACAACGACTCTGTTAACACAGGTTTTAAGGCATTAACAGTTATATTACCGGATGAAATAGCTGCAGAAGCAAGTAATTTGTATAACTTCTAGTCTGCCCACCACGTCCCCAAACAATACATTTGGTTTCTGACTCCTCCCCACAAAGAAACCTGTATTGATTACAACTCTAGAGATGAGAGAAAAAAGTAACATAGCATTCTCTCCCTCGTCCTTCCTACATCCCTCCTACAACTTCTGGGACATCCCCTTCAGGACCTATCAAAAGCTCTAAGACCAGACTCTACAGGGCACATGCCAATCCTAATGTTTGTAAAGCTAGAAAGGAGAAAGCAGGGCCCAGGAGCACACTGACCTACCCAATTAATGGTCTCCCAGTGTGATCTGCATGTTACCCAGTAACTTGGAGTGAGCAGACAGGATGGTTATCCTAGGAAAGGGTTTACGTGCTGGTCTGGGGTTCAGTAAAGAACTCTCATGCTAGGAGTCCTGCAAAATTATTCCAATCATACATGACCCTTTGTTTTGGAGGGGGTAAACAGGAGGGCGGCAACAACAACATATAAACCAATTAAAAATACATATTATGAGCCTTATTTCCATTACAGAACTGCTAGCACTAAGGGAGTCTATATGTTGTTTCCTTGTACTCCAAATCAGACGTCACACATATCACTAATGCATTTGTATTCAAAACCTGTCCATGCTGAGAAGTAATTCCAGCCTAATTTAAACTAGCTGTTTCAAACTGGGATGGGATGAAAAGATTGCATCATCCTTAGAAGCAGCATACCAGAAAAAAATCAAATATATTTCTCAAATAAAAGCATTACAATAACGACCTCTGTGGAAAACAAACAGTAATGAAGGCAGGGAAACAATGAAAAAGATAGAGGCAACAGCAAAGACTTGACAAGAGCTGTCCTTGTAGAATAGCTTTACTGGGGGAGGAAAAGAGAAAGTTGCATAGAGCAGACTTTCTTATCTTTTTGAAGATACTTATACTCTATTCTTCATCGAATTAGGATTACAAGTCCAACAAAAAAATCTTGTGGAAGTTAAAGAAGTGGATAAGAGCACAATACCTCATCAGAAACGTATCCCCTGCCTACAGCATGTTTGATTTTGTCAAGTAGGACATTGCCTATAAGAACCACTGACAGAACAGTGAAGAAAAACAACAAATCGACTAGTAAGCCACTAAACAATGGCACCTTCTTGTCTTTTCATTTGTGGCAAAGACAACCATGTTTTTTTCCTCTGCTAGATTTTTAAGCAATATTTAAAGCTCAGAATGTAAGCGTCTCAAAATGAGTTTAAAAACAAATGTATGAGTTCTGGAAGGCATATGAACCTTTCAAACAGTAAGAATATCACACTTCTAAAAAAAATAAAATAAAAGTATTTCTGCTTTGCAAAACACAAAATGCTTAGTAAAGACTGTGTAGCTATAGATATTATGAGGTCTTCTAGGAAAACAGAAGGAGTTCAAAAACCAGAAGTATTTACATACTGATGTAAAATTCTGTCTTTAAAGCATATGTTACAATTCTGAAACCTCAGAAATACTAAATATATCCTAGAGTCCCATTCATTTACCTACATAATTTATTATTGATGTAGATAATGCACATGTGCTAAGGTGCTTATTCACTATCATAGTTACTTTGTTAGCAGAATTTGAAAAAGGGCAGCATGCCTGTTAACTCTATGCTCTTCCACCAGCACTTGAAACACATCTATACTGGATATATTCTTAATCTAAAAAGAACCTGTTCTTAGTTTTATACAAGCATTCTTGACTCACACTAGAAGCAGCATTAGAAAGCCAGTGAGTAACAACAGAACTTACTTAAGAGATACATATGAAAAAGTTTTACTCTACCTTTTTTTCTTGTTTGCAGCTTTAGAAAGGTCATCAAAAATCCTGGTTAACGTTATACTAAGTGAACTGCTACTAGCAAAACAGTTTCACACACACTTTACACCAGCACCGAACAAGAAACAACAGTTCCCCAAACATTTACCTTGCCACATAATCAACTCAATGTAGAAACTAACCTGGGTTAAAACTAAACTCGGAAAGGGAGGGCAGCAGGAAAAGTATTTTTAATCTGGGTCAGTTCTGAATCCAGTTCCAAATTCTGCTATTCTTGCCACGCTGCCTCTTCCCTTTGCCAGGAGGAGTGAGATAGGACTGCTTCCAGCAGCAGTACCAACTCTTCAGTATTGCTGAAGTCATGGTGCAACTCTTTATATTTAAGCCATTGTATCACTCTTCATAGCAACCATCCCAGATCCTTTTTTCAGAATATAGTTTTCTTACCCTACTATTTGCTACATATGAAGCAAATACCTTGTTTAAATTACAGAGATATCAAGCTACAATTTTTATTTTTTTAAATTCCTTTCACTTTTATTGTGGTAGGAAACGTCCCACCTTTGTATCAACAGCAATTTCAGTTCCTTTGTCTCTACAGTGAGTCCACTTAGAGGCTAAAATAGTTTGGGGTACTACCTGAAGGGTCTTCATAAATTTGGGTCGGAAATCTTTTGTAGCCTGCAAGTACTTAAAGACTCTCTAACATGGATTATCACCTTCATATCTCCTCAGAGAGCATGAAAGACAACTTATTTGTAGAATATGCAAGTTTCAGCTCTGTATTTTTATTTCTTTTTTTTTTAAATCAGGTTGGTAGGTAGCTGTCTTTTATACAGTTCTCAACAGCCTCTTTAGTTGCCACTTTAAGACACTTAAGAAGATGTTCTAGCATCACTAGAACAGCAGAGGAGAAAAGTATATTTCAAGACATTGGTTTTAAGGCAAGAATGAGTGTGAAAGCTTCGGCTAATAGGAGAGAAGAGGAGGGAGAAGGGAAAAAAAAAAGCAAAAAAAAAAAAAAAAGCAAAGCTTATCCCTCCAGCTCAGTGTCAACATCGGATGATGTTGACAAGATCGGATCCTAACACTACCGAAACATCACCAGAATACATGCACACATTCAGCCATTTACAATTTTTAAATGTATTCAGTTTTTTACTGAATTCCCTTTAGGCAAAAGAAGAGTATAATTACTGGTGTTTTTTAAGTAGATTCATATTGTAACAATGGTCTTGCATTTTTCAGATCAAAGAAGAAAGTTACTGTTGTCCTAAACACATGAGTTATCTTCAAGGGGTTTTCTTTTCACGCAGGAGAATTCCAGAGCCAAAAAGTACTTGTAGCACTAGGGTGCCACGTGAAAGACAGACAAGGAAAGCAGGACATTTACGCTAAACAAGAAGACTAGAAGCATTTGCTGTTTGAATGGGATTGCTGGTTGACGTAAGATTCTGGTGAGGAACGAAAAAATTTGAGATAACTTACCACCCTCCTGCCTCTGCCCCGACAAACAAGAAACCCAAGCCACAATACACCTTCACCCCATGCACACCCTTCCCCTGCCTCTTGTGGGTATGAGGCAACTGATGTGCTGCCACTGCAATGCCACTGACCCTGGTAATGCCACAACAGCATCTTGGGAGGGGTAAGGGGAAAAACACTAGTGCATTCAGAAAGGTACTTCCACTACTACCACACCATCTACTGCTCAAGGACTTTTCAATAGACAAAGCTAATACTAGAAGAACTATACATATTTTTAGCTATGTCTTTAATACAAGAACACACAAAAACACAGCTAGCAGAACAACAGACTTCAGTTTCAAAATTCAGAGAAATTAGATTACAAGCGTATCTGAAGCATTTCCTCCCTGTTCTTGTTTCATTTGAATACAACATTACTAATTGTCAGCCCTCCAGACAGCTAGGATCCCTTTACTCATTCTACATATTTATGACTCAGTTCCTTGACTTCAGCTCATTCCTGCAAGTTTAGATTTGCTGCGGGGGGGAAAGTGTGTTTAATTATTTTTGTTTCAAAAAACAACTCTATTATAAAGACTGAAGGAAAACACAGTAGGACATTTAGGCAAAAATAAAATTAGCAAAACTTATCAAACTAGAGAACACCCAGATACCACTTCACCTCTCCACCTCACATTAATTCCTTATCCTTTCTGATCTGGTTCGCACAACACACCAACAACCAGTACACTTTAGTAGTTTCAGTACACTTTCTCACGTGTGTTTGACACTCTGAAGAAAATGTAATGAAAGCCTTACTTTCCAAACTTGAACACTCCAGTACCAGAACAGGCAGACTGAAAGTGGCATGAAAATTCTGGAAAGACTCAGAAAAGATCTATCATTTTGGACAAAAACAGATGCATAAGGGTTTTATATGCCAGATAACCACGTTTCTGTTTGCGACAGAAACGAAGAACCCAAGAAAACACCCTTACAGTAAATAATCTCCACGACAGCACTCAAACCCCCATCCATACCCGCTGAGCCAATAATCCTCCCAAAGAACTCATTTGACTTTATTGTCCAAATAAAAATGAAAGCAAAAGAACACCAAGTGCATGAAGTGGCGTCTTGTTTTAAATGTTAATTGAAGCCAAGGCGTGTTTGTACATACAACGGGCTCTTGTAACCGGTGGAAAGCATCCCTCCCACCAGGGCGCACCGAAACCTGGCGGCAACTCCGCTGAGGAACCCGAACCCTTCCCGGACGCTCCGCCAGTCCCCCCGCGCTGGAAGCCCGTGTCCCCCCGCCCCCCCCGGGGGGG
>VZSZ01004472.1:37860-67046 GCA_013398815.1 Ibidorhyncha struthersii | reverse complement strand
GGGGTTTCTGCCCCGGGAGACAGCGGTTGCTCGGCCCTACTGGCAGACCCCTTAACAAGCCCAGAGCTTGTTGGCTCCGCCGGCACGTCCCAGCGGAGAGGCACCAGCACCCTGCAGGTGAACGGTGACAGGCCGCTCGGCCTGACTCCTGAGGGACACGCTGCCTAAAGGAGGCATAGTCTTGTTGAATTCTTCAATTACTGTTTGGTCAGCACCTCACGGCAATGAAGATGGTGAGCCTTGACGGTTCCTGAGTCGGGGTGTAAGTGAATGGTATTCCAGCTACTCTGGAAATAAAGGCCTGGGAAACAAAAAGCTTGTATCGCCTGCACTGTGAAGAAAGTTCTTGGAAATGAATGGTGAGCACACAGCAGTGGCCCAAGAGGTATCACGCTCAATGCTGGACATATTTAAGGGGGGTGAGGATATGTTTCTTACCAGTCAGTTCTAGACTTTTAATTATTCCCTCAAATATCACCAGATAAATTACTAATCTAGTTTTGTTTTGCTTTTTTAAATCTAAATATACCTTACTTGTTTGAAAAACTCCTGGAATGTGAACAAGTTATGCAACTGGAAACAGTTCCATTATTAGCTGTAATCACGAAATCTACGTCTGCCAATAAAACTATGATCACAATTTCTAGAGAGCATGGAAGTGTACATTTTGATAAAACTGCAGTATATTCTGGTGTTTCATTTCTGTAGTCTGTATCTCTGAGCCATAAAAAGTCTTCTGGGTGGAGAAAACTGCACAGATAATTTCATTTCAGACCCTAAACAGGACCACTGACATTAACCTATTCACTTTCTGTCTCCAAGGAGAGGATGAGGAAAGAGGCATCCCTTGGGAGGCAGCTCAGCCCTTCTAAATCCACATGTTGTTCTCCAGATAATCTCTGTCTCCTCACACCCACTGCAGAGCAGAGTTCTTCAGTCTGTGGTCAGCTACTCTTTCCAGATGGAGAGATTGCTTCTAAGATATCCATGACGTTACTAGGGGTACAAAGCTGATTGACAAACTTGATTTTTTTATCCAGGGGTCTGCTATCCACTAGAAAATCTGTAGTGGTCTTTAGTAAGTCAAAAAATGTTGAAAACCAGTGTTTAACAGGAAATTAAAGTAAATTGACTGAGATAGCGTAACTGCCTAAAGTTGGATGGGATAAATTCAGGCTTGTTCTAACTCTTAAGATTGGGCAAATGTCATCTAAATCAGTCTTTATAAGCTTCTCTTTCTGTGATATTAGGGATTTTAATGTATCTTTCTTCATATAGCATCAATTGTTAAAAGACCTAATTCTCTTGCCATGCTCCGAAAGCATACCAAACCTTTATTCAACACAAACAATGAATACCTGGTTTAAGATTTCTACACTGTTGTCAGATACCTTTCTGGTACAAACCAAGTATGAGAAAATCCCTTTCATGAAGATATTGGGTTTCCCTCCAGGGCAAAAAAATAAAGGTTTAGCAAGTCTTATACACATGTCCAAGTCTAGAACATCACCAGAAACTGATCTTAGGTAACTAGTGCTAGAACCATCTTCAGTCTAACCATCTGTTTTTAGAAACAGAAAACTGACAATATCCTGCTTACACAGTGTGTTCAAACATAAGTTATTTGCCATTTTTGTCATTCATCCAGAAAGAGGTTCAATGCGAGGTCTCATTTCAATTTCAAAATTAGGTGATGTACAAGCACACAACAGGCTTGACCCAAAAAGGACTACCTCCCAGTTAAAAAGAAAAAAAAAAAAGAACTAAATGTACAACTAAGTCTGGAACCACCAATTAAAAATAAGAGTTAATAAAGGGAAGTCTTATACCGACTTTTCATAATGGTAAGACAAGAAAATAGTAACAGTAAGACTTGAACCTAATCTCAGGTAACTATACTGATGTCTTACTATATCTGACTGTATAGACTATAGAATGACCAGATGTTATACAGGATTTGTTTGATATTAGCAGTCATGCTAGTATTTCATAGTTTTGAAAAAAAGAAAGTAAAACAAGTTAAAAGTGAAAGTGAAACTTGCCTGAAGCTGGAGGGTATGGCGGAGAATGGTGTCCTCTAAAGCATGAATCCACTTCTCTCTCTCATCAGCATCTCGAGCTGAAAAAGTATTCAAAAGATCTTGTTAAATTACATGCAGCGTACTAAAAGCCATAAGCAAAAAGATCTGACGTCCTCACTAAATACGGAAATGAAACCATACTATCTTTGCTAAGTCACCAAGAACATAATTCCACTGTTGTCTTAATATCCTGTTTATTTTTCTGTGGTTACAGCTCTGTAACATTATTGTGTTAATCTACTCTACGGTACTGGAGAGATGTTTTAAATAATCGTCCATGCAAAAAGCTTTTATGCTTTGATAGAAATTTTTTTCTACTCATGACTCTGTACCATATATGTCAAATAAAAAAAAATAGATATAAATCTAAGAATATGACAAATTAAGAGAGTTCTGCATTATTGCTCTTTGTGATTATCTGTCTCTTGTCTCTCTTAAGGGGCATACATGAGAAAAGAGTTTGTACAGACATTCCTCACTTAAGTAATTTTTAAATTTTCTTAGTTATGAGAAGCTTTTCAACCTGTAATATATTATCCAGTAATTCTACTTCAGTGTGGACACAGTAACTTTGAATAAGTTAGCCTTTCAGATATGGATTCACAAGACAGGACAAACACCAACTCTAACAGGTCACCAGTGTGAATAATGAAGCACAAATAATAATCTGAAATATATAATAAACATTTCTTAAACTCAAGGCAATCCTACTCTATAACTGAATAGAACCTGAATCGTATGTTAATGACAACACACAATAATATTTTCATACTTCTGCAACAGACCACCATACAGTTTTAATTAAGAATCGATGTCAGGAAGTAATGACAAAAGATGATGATTATGCTTGTCAGTTGCAGATGGTGATAGTTAAGAAAGCAATATATTAAGTAATGATTAAAGGATGCAGTGGATGGCTTTCAGGACTGGAGGACAAGGAAAAGAAGAGGAGCTGGAGAAGGAAGATGAAGAACAGATAAAAACAGACTAAGGACTACCATCGCCTTTTTATTTTTCCTTTTTTTCCCCAATAATGCTTTTCTTCCCCCTTACCCCCAGTACAGACATGCCACCTTTACTTTACTAGTTTGAAAGAGTTCCTTGCTGTGCTGTAAGAGTGTTTAAAAAACACAGGAACAGACAGAATCACCAGACTCCAGGTGAAGAAAGAAGAGAAAAATCCACAGGCATTAAATAGACTGTAAACAAACTGGCCCATTTATTGACAATTGTTTCCAGTTCCTCATTCAAGTGGAAGGTATTTAAAAGAAACAGGAAGCCTGCTAAGAGCAAGGAAAGCTTAAGGGAGCTACCACCTATTATGAATCAGAGAACTAAGAGTCCTATCTGACTTATTTGTTACGGAGTTCAGAGGAAATATCTGTAAGTTATTATACTGACATGTACTCTCCAGCCTCAAAATGCTTTGTTTTCAATGTTCCTTTTCTCACCCTTATGTTTCCATTGCTTTTATTCTTTGGAATTCTGCAGCTCAAACCTATCTATACTCAAAACCGCCACAGGTCTTCCAAATATGTTAAATAAACCTTCCTTTAGGATATTACTACTTTTTCACACATCAGTTACTACAAAGGGTCTTTCATTGGCCAGAGGAAGAGATGAGGGAGGGAGAACCAGAAATCCATAGAAGAATCTCTCTCTTATGCCCCCCCGCCCCACCTTAGGAGGAGGAAGCTGTAGATTTTTCTAGACTCCCCAGAGAAAACCCTATCAATATCAAGATAAGCATAGTGCATTGTTTATTTCAGTATATATACACTAATTATGTCAAATTAACAAAACCATCAGGAAAGAACTGACAATTTGTTTGTGAGAAGTATGTAAGAATGTCTCTAATATAGAAACTTGCTTCAAGTCTAACTGATGAGGTAGCCTCACAAAGTGGTGAGGCAGAACTTTCATTACACACAAGGTAAAAATAAAAGCCTAGTTTGAAATCTAGCTAATTAAAAAAAAAAAAACAACATATTTTCCCAGATACTACAAATCAATCCCTATTCACTGTCTTTTAAAATAGTAAAGTGTGATCAATTGCCACAGGTATTCCGGTAATGATACCCTTAACGTGCACAAATAAAACAACATATAAGGGAAAGTGACTATCTGAAATGCTCTCATATGCACAAAGGAAGCCTGCAGGAAGAAGTTACGGTAATTAAATGTTACTTGGAACAGCGGATAAATAACTTTGCTGCAGGAACTGCACCAAGTATTAAAAAGCTGGATTTTGCCAGTTGTAATACTCTCAAAAGCTCATTAGAAAGAACTTGTAACTTACAAGGGCTCTTCCTGCTAGTTCTCTACATTTTAATTGAAAATCTGAAGTAGCTGCTGAGTAGAAGTTTATAATGCAGTAAAACTAGACAGAATGAAGGGACAGAAACCCTGTGAACTCTGCCCAGATGACTGCATTAAGCCAAATATATTTTGCAGTGTGCAAATTGTAATTTTTCTTTTCACATTATGTACACACATGCACACACAAACACCCCGTTCTTTTTTCACAGCACAGCTTACACTTTAACACTAATTTCAATTACTGAATTAGTCAATTGGAATCCCGTGTATTTTCCTCTGACTATAATTTTAATGCTCATTAGCTTCTTTGGTTCTGCTTACAGAGAACAGGCCCCTTTGCCTAGTCCTGACAGACAATCAAGCTTATGCCTCTTAAACCAGTCACCATTGAACAGTAAACATACAAAGTTACCTGTGTCATTCATCTATCAGTACTTCAAATACTTCAGCTTTTCAAATGTGTGTTCAAAGCGGTAGTGGTTAATGTACTTCAATGTGTGTAATGTTTCTTGGGTTTGTTTTCTGTGTTTCTGTGTTTTTTTCAATCAACCACCTCTCAGTCCCAAAGAACATCTTACTGGGAAACTGGGGTACAAGTCATTGAGGAGCTAGTAAGTAATTCACAGGATACAAAAATCATGTGTTCAAGTTTTTTGCCCACCATTATTTAAACTAAAAAAGGAACAATTAAGCTGCAGAGCAGTGAATTAATCCTTGTATTGCAACAGACTTCCTATGACCTTCCATACTGCCAGCAAAAAGAGGTCACTGTATTAGTTCAATGCTAATCTCAATATACAGTAGCCCATTAATAAAGGTTATCACATTAAGACTTGTATATGAAGCACAAACAGAACAGAGAAGGCTTACAGCAACAGGGAAGACCTAGAAACCAACCAATCAGTAGTACAGTTCAAAAACTGAACTGGCTTTCCCATGCTCACAAAAAACTAAACTTTTGAAGCTTCTATTCCTCCAATAGCCCTTCTTATAGCTCTTCCTACCAGGGTTCAGCAGAAGGAAAAAAGCTGTATTTTTTCCTCATATACTAGACATTGCAAACTCATGGCATAGCGTGATCAATCAGTCTACCAATAGGTAGAACACATGAATCTCATCAACCCTGCTACTAAGACAAAGTCTTGGCCACGATAAATCCAGGAACGCTGCCACAAGAAGACTCCTTACTGCAGGGAAACGCACAGCATTGTCACCTTTTAAGCACTCTCTGTTCAGGACACTGGTTTAACTTTCAGGCTATCTATCATCAACAGCAGATCCTCCTGGCTCTCCTCCATACACTCTTTTAAGAAAACCATGCAGAAAACAGTAAGATGCAGTTTTTAGTAAAGCAAGCTGTGAGAAAAGTTATATTAAATCTAATCAAAATGGCTGCTGTGAGATTAGGTGCAAGTAAAAGCCCTCTAATGGTAAAAGCGATTTAGAACTGAACAGCTGCCAAAAGATCACCGATGAAAAAAAAAAAAAATCAATGGGAACACTCAAAACAGAGATTAGCCAACACGCTCAGAAACAATTTATGGGAAAAATCTACACACAATGGTCAGAGATCATTATCCACCCATCCGTAGGGGAAGCTAGATATCCAAGCCACTTTTCATTTAAAGAGGGCAACTTTGGCCAAAGAAAAAGCTCTAATATCTTCTCAGCTAAAAAAGTTTGTGATGCACACAACATAATAGCCACTCTGCACCAGCAAATGCTGGAGCCTTTCTTCAGCAGATAGGGGACAAGAACGCGTTGCTCATTCACTCTGTGTTCCTGTCTCAAGTACCCTGAAATCACTCCAACCTTCTTCATGACTTGATCACGCTCCATTTTAAAGTTAATTCTACTCCCACCCCCTTATTCCTATGGGAAAGCTACTCCAGAATGTCTTTATGGCAAGATATTTGGGATAAGACAATTATTATCTCGTCCAAGGAATTTCACTAGTATCTGTGCTTATATAAAAATGAAGGGATGGTATCTGGTTACTCCTGACATAAAAATCCTAGAAAGAGAAGAAGGGGAGAGGGCAAGAGAGAGAAACGAGTTACATTTTCCTTGGCTGACTCTAGAATAACTATTACAAAAGACAAGTAAGAAACACTGAGACATCTACATGAGAAATATCTGGCATTTTAAAAGCACAAAGGTGTTACTTCAGCTGTTTGTATGTGATTCAAATGTTTTAACATTAATTAGGAAAAGAAATTAAATAGAGAAGCCCCCTACACTACATGAATATTCACTGTGGTTCTTAGTCGTGGGTTAATGCAATAGTTACCTTGCAAGCTGAAATTCAAATTTTACTAGGGCATCAACTATCCACAAAAATCTGAATACTGTCTGCAGTTGAGAGAACAATAACAGTCCCTGTGCTTTTCTCTACTTTAAATGCCAGAATCATTAACTCAATTTTTACTGCAATTTACCAGCAAACATTTGCACATGGAACCAGCTAAATCCACATAGAGTTATATATTCACTGCTGTATGCAAGAGGCTGGAATCATTAATGGTTGAAACATCGCAAATTTACCATGATTATGTCATTTAAGCTACTGTTACATTTTTCTAGTAGAACTAGTATTTATGAGCTAGATTACAATTTGTTCCCATACGCTTAACCTTTCACTCCTGTGTGTCTATAGCACATCCTTCAAAAGTTACGTGTATAATTTGTTGTGGTATCTCAGGCGTGTCTGAGACACCCACGGGGTACTTAACACAATCACAGTCCTATTTATGACTAGATCAGAGAACCACACTTGAAGAGTATGTAACTGCATTACAGTGAGATTTAATACGATAATATTTTTAGAGACATGCATTTTTTACCATCCGATTGGTCTATTCTGAAATCTTTCCTAGAGGAGGTGCAAAGAAAGAAAAGCAATTATTTTACCAAGGAGAAAATTATAGAATAAAAAAGTACTAAAGACAAGAATCTTTGCTTCTACTGAGGAATTTCTGTAATACAGAAAAATTCTGTTTTACAACTCCTAAAATAGTCCCTTATCGCTGAATTTCCCAAACTGCCAAGTCAGATCTGGCAGGGATTTTAAAAAGTTCTATTCTATGAGGATAAGAAGGCAAATGAAATGCAGCTACATTAAATGCTCTCAGCCTCTATTAATTTCCCAAATAGAGAATAAATTTTGTAATTTAGAGTTTCTATAATATTTACTTTGTTGTGAAGAGATTATATGTGTTTATATAACATATACCAAATGTTAAAGTACAGCATAAAACAGATTACTTTTCCCAGCCTAAGCTTGATAGCATCTAAAGATTAGATATAAACAAGTTTAACAACTCCGCTCCACGATGCAGTATTTACCACTAGCATTTCTAGGTCATGCACAGCTGTACTTGGAAGACAGAATATACAAAACATATCACCTCAGAATTAGCATACTGGTGCCTTTTTTTTTCTGTGTGCATCTACATGGGCATCAGGATGAAAGAAAAACCTCAAGAATTAGTTAAAAAAAATCACTAGGTTACTTATAAAAACACAATACTGTCACAAAGTGAAATGCATATTTTATTTTCATTCACTGTGACCTACTTACAGGCAAAACTCAGTAAAAAAGTCTATTACACCCACAGAGTCAATAGAGTCAATTATGCAGCCTTCATTCTGACAAAACTTCCACTGATTTTTATGCAAAATTCCTGTATTTTCTCAGCCAAGTGCAGAAGTAATGTAGTATCTTTACACACAAATAACCAGATGACGGGGGTGAAATTCTGACTATATCGAGATTGACAGGATTTTTCCACCAATTTCAATGGAGAGAGATTTTATCAGTAGTGCCCAGCAAGGTGGAAAAGTCACACATCAATAGGCTGTTCCATGGCTAAATGAATGTCTTTTTAAAGTCACTGAAGGCCTTTCGAACCATAGAACCACATGCAAGATGAAGCAGGGTTTCACACAAGCCTACCAAAACAGTATAGTATCATTGCTTACAAATACCCTTCTACCACATCCAGCTCCCACATCTGTCAGTAGGTTCAACACAGTTTCAGTACCTTATTTCCTCTGTATGATAATTGTGGAGTTGTCACAATCATTATTCCCGCTTCTACTAATCTTCTTCCTGATGCCATTCTCCACCCACCCATATAAATCAACCCTCGTTTTGTTCTGCAGGTGTTTGACCAGTCTGCTCTCCCTGTACCTCCTGAAGACTCCAGTGCAGTCACAACAAAGTCTAACCTTGCCCGAAGAAAAAGCATCAAATGGTCTCCTGTGTACAATGTATTAGTAAGATTAATCTGTGATCTTGAGAAACCAACTAAACTGCTGTTTCACCCTTACCTAAGCTCAAAAGCTTTTTTAGCAAGCTTTATACTCAGCCCATAAACATACCTTCAGGTGGAAACTTGTGTGACAAAGGAAATACACAAACAAGACGCTATTAGCTCTCTCTGGGAATTCATACACCATGTGTAATTTAGTAATTAAACATTTTTGAGTGTGGGACAATCTGCAAGCATCTGGGTTTTCACTAGAGAATGTCAATATTTAATTATTAATAATAGTAGTAACACTAAATAATACTTTATATAGTATACGCTGTGGAAATGGCTTTCAAGGTATGTGTGCATCTAAAACCCTTTGCAGATCACGCTGAACTAGGTCAGAAACTACTAGCTCAAGGTAAAAAACATATTTTGGCTTGAACTAAAAAAAAAAAAACAACCAAAAAAGCTGAAGAACAAAAATATAACTGTTTTTCTTAGCCAATAATACAGGTCTCAATTTAACAGGTCAAACTCAAGTTTATTGCTAATTGGAATCTGTTGTTAAAACAGAGGGAAAAGAGCGTTGAACTTCTCAGTATTCCTCCCATCCTTAAGAGTGAGACCTTTTCTGACCATTTCTTCCCTTTCAATATGCCATTTTCTCACAGCGACAAAGCTCATTTTTCCCAAACAGTTGCCAAGTACCATATATACAGTTGAGATAACAGATTCATATTGATGCCAAAAGTAACAAGCAATAAATATGCTGTTTCTTGCAGATGAAGGAAATAAGAAAACAACTGGACACATCACACAGATACTGTTTCAAGGTATTATTTTCTTTGCTAATCTCAAATTCAACATACATTTTGAAATCTGCTACTTCAACCTCAAGCAAAGGAAAACAAAGAGGTGTTTATATATGACCATAAAAACTGAGTGCAGATAGGCCCATTAAAAATGGCATACTCATGGTATGATTACAAAATAGACACTTATAAGACAGAATGCTGCGGATGCAAGAAGGAACTGCACGAAACCGTAAATGCACAACCACATACCATTCTCTGTGCTCTGGTTGCAAGTTCCAACTGCTCAGATTGTTCAGTGTAATACACTAGCAAAAAGCAGGCAGACGGAAGAGAGGAAGATGGAAAAGTCATACTGTAAAAGCTAAACCTAGCTGTGGTTCACAGAGGAACTTGTGCAGTTTTGCCACCTGTGAGAGGACGAGATGGAGCCCAGAACTTTGTGCAGCACAGATGTGGTCAGGATCACAAAGCAGAAGTTACATTTGTATTATGAAAACGGAGGAGGACAGGTAGCACAGCTCTGATGGAAATGCATGAAGTGACAGGGCTGAAAGCTGCTTATCCTCCTCTGCATTATAAATACACCATTGAGCATAGCATAGAGGAGGAATTCACTGTTTCAGCATTACCAGAACCCCAAAAGACCCTGAAAAACGTTAGCTTAGGGCAAATGATGCAGTCACAGCAGTTATACGCATCATTGAGGCAACCAGCACAGACCAAGATTTCACACCAAAATCTCTTTCAAGGCATTTTTCAATATCAAATTTAAAGAGCTCTCAAAACTTTTGGGGAAAAAGGCTGCAATTTATGAATCGTTATTTAAACTGGGTAATCTGACAGACTAAAGCGGCTCTTTATAGCACAAAGGCAATCAGCTTCCTGTCATCTATTTGGTGGACAATGGTAAGGTTTTATAGAAGACTATAAATATTGACTATTTCCCCAAGTAGTGGTGAAATGCAGGTCTAAAGCCATTATACTTAGTTTTGATAATTAACACAAATACTTAAAATCTCAAATTCTGATACTACTCAGCAACTAAGGCCTTTGTGGACCCCAGTATATCCTTAATAACAGCTGCGTCCCATGTTAACAAAAATTTCCTGCTTTTTTAACATTCAGGAAACCTGTGCGTATCTCCCTCTTTTCTCAGCTGGGATGATAGGCAGCCACAAATCAAGCTAGAAACTGGGGCAGGATGGGGAAGAAGGAGAAATCTACCTTTACCAGCCAACAGCTTTTCATGTAATAGGAGAATAATTTGCACAGCAACATTCATGCTTCATTTCTCAGATACTTTTGTGGCAGGAATAGGAAAGGAAAGACAAAAGCTAAAGCAAAATCATCTCAGATCAATGCACTGGACTGCTTCCAACCTTTCAATCCTTTACTACAGAAAACAGTGGAGACAAGATTGATTCAACTTCCAAGGAACTGTGTTCCAGGCTGTAAAAATAACAGCTGGGTTTTCAGGTAGGAGTTTAAAAATCTGAATTCTTGTTTCTGCATACAATGTGTGTTTAGTGAAGTATTTCTGACCAAATAAAAGCTATTATTGCTTCAGGTTAGACAGCAATTCAGATATCAAGAAGGGAACAATACCCTTGATGGACTATCTTGAACATCATGTTCCCACTCTTGAATTTAAGCCACGAGCACCCTAGTGAGCAGAAAGAGCAGCTAAGTGATACGAAGGATAGCAGAACTGACTTTCCAAATGGAAAGAGCTTATAGCTAGGTGATGATATGAATATGTTAAAAGAAAAACAAAAACAAAACCACCACAGTGCTTGAAGGTCATGGATCATTTAGAACAGGGACATGTATTAGAGCAAGAAAAAATGTATTACCAAGAAAGAGCTTCCTGACAGGAAGGTACATTAGACCTTATTATCCCAAATGTCTTGCAGCAACTTGAATGGATTTTTGCATCTAATCTGAACAAGCCCATGAGGGAGTGCTTTGAGATCTACCTAATTCAGAAGCCTTAGAATCAAGCCATGAAACTGGATACACAGTATGACTAAACAAGGACCAATTGGGAGATGAAATACATTACTTTTAAATGTATTTTTAAATTCCTGTGGACATTCTACCCCTCCCTTCCCCCTCCAGTGCGAGCAGGTATCAGTACAGCCGTACAGACCAATAAAATAAAGGGAAAAAATCTGCTGGGTGCTCTGGCAGAGCTAAAGTTAAGCTGACAAAACCAAAACATGCTGTTTGTTTTATTGCCCATATTTATTCAATTCACTTCACTCCTTTATACCCCAGTACCAAGTATACGGATACCATTTGATATGTACGCAGTCATCATTCAAAGCCTGTATTTTCTTTGTAACAAAAACTTTTTAACTTTTACTAATATTCAATACAGAGATGGCCACTAGGAAGCACATTTGCAAACAGAACAGAGGGAGACTGTCAGAGGCAGCAACAAAATATCAGCTACACACTGGAAAGACTCCAAATTTCCTAAGATCCAGTGACAGGCAAATCTTAGTGGGAGATGCTGGAGGTTTAGCACTTCAAAAATTCACTTAACGCGCATACACACACATATAGAAACAACATCCCTGTGAGAAGCTGATCAGACATCTTTAAATGACTTATTTGCCCTTCATCTCATTTTTTACATCTCTAGAGCATTAGACAGATGTGCAATTTTGAGCAACTGACATTAAGAAATAATTAACGAACGCAGTAAGTAGTTTTTCTTTCTTTTCCCAAATTCAAGTTCTATCACTGCCTGTCAGCAAAATTTCACTGAGGCCAAAGAGGCTTCAAGCCTTCACCAACCAGTGCTCAAAGTCTGAGTACAAGAAAACATTTTTCTTCCGCAGCCCCAAAGAGAAACCGTTCCACTGCAGATGGGACCCTAACATACACACAGGACAGAAGATCTTTGAAATCTTGGTATTTTTAAAGTTCTGTTGTTTTCCCAACTAGGCTCCGCATTGTTTGGATCTCTGGCTGTCTTTGAGAATGAAGGCAGGCAGAAAGAGGATTGTATCTTTCAAAATGTTGCCATTTCCGAAGCAGTCTTCTCTTGTACAAGACTACTTTTAAAAAGGGTGAATGTATTTATAGCCATGACTACCTCACAGACCAAAAGCTCTATCTGATTGTGTATATAAAAAACAAACAGAGCTGTTTTATACTGAAATATCCCAGCAGTAATATCTTACCTGTCTTTTTACATTTTTGCATTACAGACACATATACTAATACTGTGCTAGTATCATTACAATTTGATGGATATCAGGGATGTTATCTTCATAATATGCTAACAGAAAAAGCATAATACAGAAAACAGTGTACAACATCTTAGTTCTACACTAAAGGAGCATACCCAAATCCTGACCTGATACGAAATGCACACAAATTGACATTGTAAAGCATGAGATGTTATGTGACAAAACTGGTGTTCAAAAATTATCAATATTACTTAGAGTAGAACGTGGCTTGTATCAAATACTATCAGTCTTCTTTCAAGACATCTGACTACCCAAAAGAGAATATAGCATATAAGGAATCAGTGCAAATAAGACATATAAAAAAGTTATATCTTAGTAACTAAAGATGAGAGATTTCTAGATGTACCTGTATCAGGTTCTCAAATATTCAGCAGTATTTAGCTTCATAGTACTGAAAGACTGCCACAGTACGGTATTCCATTACTGCATTAGCAATTAGCTTGCATTTTATCAGTTATCCTTAGGAACAGTAGATTTAACTATTACTGTGAGCTCAGCATTAATGAAGGTATGTTTATAAGGCTTAATGCAGTGAAAAGCCAGAGTACAGCAGCAGCATTTATGAAGAACTGTAACACAAGGAATACAGATGCCAGTGACAACATGGTGTATAATTAATATTTATCATTAGAAATATTCTCAGAAACACAGCAGTATTAATGATAACTCCCATCTCCAAATCACTGATTTAAAAATAAGAACAGTACAATGTAGGTTATAGAATAATTCCAGTTTATATAAATTAATACGACTGCTTATATGCAAATGTGCCTCTTAGATATTTACAGTTTCTGGCTCTATGCAAAGCAATTAAATGATTTAGTCACCACATTTTAGAGGAAAAGCAAAAGGACTAACAAATGTTAGTTGAAAAATATTTTCATCACACTTCCCTAGGATTTTAACATGCAGAAAAGAGAAGTTCTCTAGTCAATATTATCACAGTATTTTGTCCTATGGCTGCAGATAAAATCATTTAAGGAATAGATAACAATTATATAGTACCTTACCCTTTCTACCGGTGAACCATAGCATGCAATGACGAAACATAGCAGTGGCAGATGGCATTGGTGTTAGTAAATGTGAATAAAAGGATAATAGCAGAGAAATGGTGACTGGCAGACAAGACACAGAAATGTAGATGAAATGAATGCAAGCTGGTAAATCCTGAAGCAAAGCTCCACCTTGAAGCCAAATGTTGCCTCTAGTCTCCTCATAATTGAGCATTAAGTTCTATTTGGATACAAATTGCAACCTTCAGACCAGTCTTGATTCTCTTCATACAGAAATGCATAATTGTATCTTGATAACGAAGATCAGAAACATTTTGTAAGCGAAACCCATAATCAGAAGCCCATTACTTTCTCCCCTTGAGTGATTTATTCTTTACATTTTTAATCTCCAAATCCTGCCAGAGCTACAGTCGTTTTCTAGCACATATGTATCCACTGCAGATGTAAAAATCCCTGCCTAACCTGCAGCACCCCTGAATCCAGAATGTTCTCAGTGTGCTCATTCATGCTGTTCTGTTGCCAAACGTTTAAAATCATCCATCAAATACAAGTGGAATCTATTATAAGAAAAAAACAATCTCTTCTTTCAGCTCACCCTGAAAATGGAAGGTTTTCTGATCAACAGTTATTGTGAAGGTGCTGTCGTCCTCATCGTCTATACCAATCACAGCTCCCTGTGAAACAAAGAACAAAATCCTGATAAGGCAAGCAGTGACATCAGCAGCATACACTCTATCACTACACCACTGGAATTTAAAAAGCATTGACAAATTAGAAGCAAACTGAATACTGTAAAGAGCAGAAAGATTCTCTGTTTAATTATAGGATGCAAGTCAGTTCTTTAAAAGAATAATTTTTTAGCTGCAGAAAAAAACAGCAATTACTTTGTAAAACTGATTTTCTGGATAATAATATGCATCTTTTATTTTTGTAATGGAGGTGGCTTTATGCTACAGCATCATTATAGTAAACAGTTTTCTACTACATTCTGACTTATAGTTTAAAGAAGAGCGAGAAGCAATATTTTATAAGTACTTCCCCTGTATAAAAATACTAATTCATAGATACTCTACAAAAAGAAGCTCCTGACCTGATTTTATCTACCAGTCTATAAAAAAAATAAATCATTCTAGCAGAATGAATTTGGCCCATCATGTCATGTCACTGGTACACTGCATGATCTAATTTTCAGTCCCTAAGCAAATATTAACAGTAAGTCAACAGGATATTTCAAAAGCAGCTAGCATTGTCTTCTAATTCCTCATGAATTATTTGAAGGAAATGCAAATAAATTATAGAGTTAAGGGCCATCTGTGCTCAGCTATTTACAAATCTATACACATCTTCTTCATTCCTGCCCCCACCAAACGCTTAATAAATAACACAGTTTTTTACCCGGGAGAAGACGACACTGAAAAAGAACCATTCCATGCCTCTGCCAGCTTCAAGAAATTATAACATTTAGTTCAAAAAATCACTAACAGATTTACTCAGTTTCTCTTCTCTTTCTCCAGGAGATACAGCATCAAGACCTGTTTTATCCTTCCCCCTCCCACATAACAGAAAGACATCACTGGAGGCCACACATATTTAAAGGGTAAATTCCTCCCTTACTGTCAGAGTAAACAGCAAGTAAACACAAGCGCCTGTGAGTCAATTCCAACAAGTGCTTAATTTCATTCAGCCAAGTATCATACAGCAACTGCAGAGCAGGGAATTAGGTAAATATCAGGCTGGCCAAAACATAAGAATTTTTTTGGTACAGACTTAGGGATCTGAATCAATCATATTCACTTTCACACACATTCTTCATAGCCCCTATACGAGCTTTCTGGCCAATGGTACCAGCTCATGTATGGCTGGGACTACCACAGGCACCATAAGACAGAGTGGAAGGAACAGGTACTATTTAAGAGTAGCACCAACCATATGTAATGCAAGGCTATATAGCAGGAAAGGATAGCTCCAAACTCTTTTTCTTCCCCTCTGCTGCCAAAATATACCACTCATGGCTATGATTCACTTAACTTCTCCAAGACAGTATCTTCCATATAGGCTTTTCAAAGACAGTTCTGTGATCACTATAAAAGAGGCACACAAACAGTACACCCAAGCCAGTATAGTTCTGAATACTTTTAGTGCCAGGACATAACAAAAACCAGATGAGTAGCCATTACATCCAGAGACTATCTGGTAATCAGGCAGTGTCCCAGTGACATGACGTGATGGGCCAGATTGAGTTTGCCAGAATGATTTTTTTTAATAGACCGGTAGATAAAAAAAAACATCTGGCACTTAAGTACATGTTTTGCTACACAATAAATCAGAACAAATCACTGCATGTTGTACAAAATCATGGTCCGGCTTCTCCTAACCAGCTGTGTCAAAACTCTATTAAGTCACACAGCAAGAACATGACAAAGATATTCTCCTCAGAGAATACAGGTAAAAGTAACGAAAGGCTAAAAAGGTCAGACTAGGACAGCTAAGTCCTGCCTCCATCCTAAGTGGGGGGAGGAAACTGAGGAGCAAGAAGAGCACATCACTGTGTGATCTCAGCACAAAGCTACATAAAGCGCACACGCTCTAACTGCAATGCAAAAGGTCTGAGCGTAAGCACAGAAGACACTTCTGTTGTCATGCAGGTAATACATATGAACAAGCAAAGGAAAAACTAGAGTGTGAAAATTTAAGTGTATATTTCAGAAAACCTAAGCATAGTATAGATGCCATAGATTCCTCTACAAACACACCTTCCTAAATACACCGTGACAGTCAACAAAAGAATTCGAAGGTGAAACTTCAGGCCTGTGAAACATGGGTATCAAGAGCAAAAAGGTGAGGAACAAGCTTTTAAAAATCTGTTCAAGAAGAAGGAAGTGTTTTAGCCAAATTGCTTAAATTACGTGTTTGTTTATGTTCACACCTACAGTTACAAATCAACAATTACTCTAAACAGAAAACCTCTTTGATAGAATTTCAGACTGCACAAGCCCATCTGTTCAGCTATCAGTATCACTGTCATCTGCCAGAAGAGTTGCTTTACAAAAGCAGAAAAAAGAAAGATTCCTTCCTTCCTCACAAAAAAGCCCCACACGCATTCAGAGAAAGGATGGGGGAGACAGCAAATCTTCAGAAAACTCCAAAGAGTAATTTGGGGTGGGAGAGTGGTAGATGGGGGAAGAGAAAGGGATTGGTTTATGTTAAATACATATAAAGATGGATCATGCAATATTGAACAGATTGTTCACTTTTAATATTTCCTAAACTGACAGGCTGAGGCCAACCCCCACATTGACAGGCTCACAACACTAATAAAGCAGGCATGATTTTTCAGACTAATTTTTTCTGCACAATGCAAAAAAAAAATCCTCATAAATCTTTGGGAATGTAACGTTCTAGACAGCGACTGAAGTTTACATTACCCTTAAAGAAATTCTAAATTAAGACATCAATACATTAAACAAGGTGAAGTGCAAAAAAGTCATCTGGAATCCAAGTGAATGGAGATGCTCAGTATGAGTCTCAAAAGGTACCGTTTTACTAGGTCCACAGAAAGACTAGAAAGGAGTAACAACAGAAGGAAGGAATAACTGGAAGAAGCAGAGTTCTGCTGCAACACTCATCACATTGTGTGTCAGA
This sequence comes from Ibidorhyncha struthersii, assembly GCA_013398815.1. Classification (NCBI taxonomy): domain Eukaryota; kingdom Metazoa; phylum Chordata; class Aves; order Charadriiformes; family Charadriidae; genus Ibidorhyncha; species Ibidorhyncha struthersii. The sequence goes on along the minus strand of VZSZ01004472.1, from coordinate 49,660 downwards.
CCACAGCTCACCTTCCCTAGAGTTCTCTTACTTCAAGACTCAAAATGCTCCCATTCATACCCATTACCCTCCTGACTCCTTCGCCCTATTTACATCAGCTCTTGACAAGATCGCTGCATACTGGAACCAGAGATCCTATGAGAAATGGGAAAAAATATAGAAGAAGGACTTGTGCAAGAAGTATTTTTGGTAAGTGCATGACCACAAGGTAGAAACTGGGCATGTGCAAAGCCATCACAGCATTCCCAGCTCACTTCAATACTGTCACTTCAAGCTACGACAGGAGCATTCGTTCAAGGTTAAATGTCCCAATCCACAGTGCCTCAAACAGGTAACACTCAGCTTTCCCACTCTGCATCTTCTTACCTCTGTTTCCCCATTTTGTAGCCCCCCCCCAGCTGATATTTCAAAAACTTTGCCTGCTGTGTTCTTCCTTCCCTTTCCAGTCAAGTGGCAGCCTAGAGCATGTCCAGACTGGCAGAATGGAGGACGCAGTAGGAGAATAAAGGCAAATCAGAAGGACAGAAGGAAACCATTTTGCAATGAATTCTGTAGGTACAGAACATATATATACACACACGCACACATATATCTCCACACAAAGAAATGAGAACTGCATACAGCAACTTTTTCATTAAAAAAACATTATATACTAACCCATCTTACTCTATCATACAATGCTTTTCTATACAATGCATAAAGGTATGTTTTTATGCAATATATAAAACTATAGAATGTAATTAGCACAGCACGTCACTTGACCTCTAATGTCTTCTTTCTTTAAATACTTTCACTATTTCAGTATTTTGCTGAGTCAGGAATAGAGCTCAAACCTCAAAAGCCTCCTTGCAGTTCTCTCCATTAGGCCATATAATAGACAGTAAGTCATTAAGTACTGAATAAAACAACACTTACCCTGAGTCTAACACACCCTCGGCGTGATCCTCTCATCATTTTGTCTTTTGACTGAAACAGAAAAAAAACAGATCACTGGATTAACAAATACAGTAAGAATTGCAAGGAGAAAGTTATTCAAAGCAACTGAGGAAAGAATAAAGCATTTTTATATAATGCTTTATTGACTGATGAATTGAGACGCAACTTCTGTTACAAGACGGTTTAGTTCTCACAGAAAACAAAGTACACAACCATGGTATTAAAAAATAATCCTTAAAAAAATAAGCATACAATATCCCACTTCAACAAGTTTTGTAGATACCTTGAAAAAATATTTAGAAGATGCACTCCACACCTTTATAGAAAGTAAAAAGAAGTGAAGAAGAAAGGAATTAGGAAATATTAAAAATTGGCAGTATAGTGATTTACATCTTCCTCCTTTCTCTCCTACTCTCAGAAAAGTATCCATGTAACAAAATCCAGCTGTGCAGGCAGAACTGTGCAATGAAATTATACCTCTGACAGAAAGTTTCCCAGATTCATACTCCTTTTCATACAGATACAAACCATGTTTAGACAGGTTTCTGTCTACTTCCTAGATAGTTCAGCCTGTTTTCATTACAACAGTTAGAAAAGTTATGTTTACAGTCATTTAAGCAGTAAAAGCCCAGATCAGAAAACAGGATTCCTATGCCCATAGCCAGTGCTCAAACCTGTAGGCTAGCCCTCCTTGCAGCTAAATTACTGAATTTATCTGTTTGAAGCACTGACAAGGGAATTCCAGGGGAAAAAAACCAAACATCCCAAATAGACAACTCTAAACAGCCAACTCACTTCTAGCTTGAAATTGTGACACCTTGAATTTTCAGCTACTGCCAGCACTGACTCAGGTAGATTTGTCGATAACTTTCTGCCAGTGCTGTAAGTGTTATTGGGCAATACTGGCAAGCCCAAGTAGCACACACACAAACTCTTTAAGATAAAGAAAAAAAAGAAGACATTTAGGTCATCCTAAATACTCAGTTTTCTGATAGATGTAAAACATCTTCCAGTTTTCAACTACTCACACACACTTTCTGTTTTTCAAATGATACATTACGTGCCATTGTAGCCTTATCTGCAAAGGTCTTGTCTAATACAACCCCTTCTCTCTTACCATCCAAATATCCAAACTACATTCTTTCAAGTCATGAAAACAGCTATCACTGGTGTCTCATGACAGGTTCTCTTGCTGTCATCTTCTGAAATACCCATTTCTTTCCAACAGTATCTTAACACTTTCATCTAGACAATATATTGATGTGATTATGACCAGCCCTATTTTCACTGAAGCCATTAGACAATGAAATCTTGTTGATATCACGGGGAAAAAAAAGACAGGAACCAGAACTATTGGTCTTAACAGCAACAAATTATTCAAAGAGATTTTTGCCTCAGTCTTCACTGGTAAGGGGTCTAACTACACCGCCAAAGTTGCAGAAGGCAAAGGCAGGGACTGGGAGAATGAGGTACTGCCCACTGTAGGAGACCAGGTTCAAGACCAGCTGAGGAACCTGAAGGTGCACAAGTCCATGGGACCTGACAAGATTCTTCCATGGGTCCTAAGGGAACTGGCGGATGAAGTTGCTAAGCCACTATCCATCATATTTGAGAAGCCATAGCAGTCTGGTAAAGTTCCCACTGACTGGAAAAGGGGAAACATAACCCCCATTTTTAAAAAGAGAAAAAGGAAGACCCGGGGAAATACAAGACANCTGAAGGTGCACAAGTCCATGGGACCTGACAAGATTCTTCCATGGGTCCTAAGGGAACTGGCGGATGAAGTTGCTAAGCCACTATCCATCATATTTGAGAAGCCATAGCAGTCTGGTAAAGTTCCCACTGACTGGAAAAGGGGAAACATAACCCCCATTTTTAAAAAGGGAAAAAGGAAGACCCGGGGAACTACAGGCCAGTCAGTCTCACCTCCGTGCCAGGCAAGATCACGGAGCAGATCCTCCTGGAAACTCTGCTAAGGCACATGGAAAACAAGGTGATCGGTGGCAGTCAACATGGCTTCACTAAGGGCAAATCGTGCCTGACAATTCTGGTGGCCTTCTACGACAGTGTTACAGCATTGGTGGATAAGGGGGGACCAACAGACATCATCTACCTGGACTTGTGCAAAGCATTTGACACTGTCCCGCATGACATCCTGGTCTCTATATCGGAGAGACATGGATTTGACAGACGCACCACTCAGTGGAGAAAGAATCAGCTGGACAGTCACACTCAAAGAGTTGCTGTCAACGGCTCAATGTCCAAGTGGCGACCAGTGACGAGTGGTGTTCCTCAGGGGTCAGTACTGGGACCGGTACTATTTAACATCTTTGTTAGCAACACAGATGTTGGGATTGCACCCTCAGCAAGTTTGCCGAAGGCAACAAGCTGTGTGGAGTAGTCAACACATTGGAGGGAAGGGATGCCATCCAGAGGGACCTAAACAGACTTGAGAGGTGGGCCTGTGCGAACCTCATGAAGTTCAACAAGGCCAACTACAGGGTCCTGCACGTGGGTCGGAGCAATCCCAAGCACAAATACAGGCTGGGCAGAGAATGGATCAAGAGCAGGCCTGAGGAGAAGGACTTGGGGGAGCAGGTGGATGAGAAGCTCAATGCAAGCCGGCAATGTGCGCTCGCAGCCCAGAAAGCCAACTGCATCCTGGGCTGCATCAGAAGAAGCGTGGCAAGCAGATCACAGATGATCAGAGGGCTGAAGCATCTCTCCTATGAAGACAGGCTGAGAAAGTTGGGATTGTTCAGCCTGGAGAAGAGAAGGCTGTGGGGAAACCTTATAGCAGCTTTACTGTATCTGAAGGGGGCCTACAAGAAAGCTGGAGAGAGAGGGACTTTTTACAAGGGCATGTAGTGATAGGATGTCAGGTAATGGCTTCAAACTGGAAGAGGGTAGATTTAGAATAGATATTAGGAAGAAATTCTTTACTGTGAGGGTGGTGAGGCACTGGAACAGGTTTCCCGAGGAAGCTGTGGATTCCCCATCCCTGGCAGTGCTTTAGGCCAGGTCAGATGGGGCTTTCAGCAACCTTGTCTAGTGGGAGATGTCCCTGCCCATGGTAGGGGGGCTGGAACTTGATGATCTTCAAGGTCCCTTCCAACCTAAATCATGCCATGATTCTATGAAAGTATTCTTCATCTGCTGCATATTTGAGATATAGCTGCAAGGAAAGCACAAAGCAGTCACAGCAAGTCCTATTCACTAAAGATCATTTGAAAATATAGCAGAGTTTCAAATAAAGTTATGTTTTTGCTGATCTCACTCAATTCAGTCTCTAATTTGTCAGAGTTTTCTTCTGAATGTTAGAAACCATCAGTATTAATCTACTTATTTTCACAGAAATACAGGTTAGCCGTTAAAAATGAAATGGATGTAAAGACCAGCAGTGCATCCATAATGTATTCCACAGATATGTAATTTCTTTGTAGATTTCCTAAATGAAAACTTCTACATAGGGAAGATTTTTTTAAGTGGTTTTTTTTTAAAAAAAAAAAAGCTTAAAACCAGGAAAGGATCTAGAAACAAAGTTACTCCAATAATTTTCTATCAGGAATTGTATGTATTTGGAACACACCTCACTAGAGTACACACTTTTTTACATTCACCACCTTGACAGTCCTCCTAAAATGGGAGGACACTAGTGAGAGCCTACTACTCCCTCTGGTGGTTTCAAGAAGAAATATTGGCATAATCATAGCAGGAAAGAAAATATCTGGACTGAGGATGCAACTCTGCAGCAGCTGAAAAAAAACCATCAGGTCTGACTGCCGGGATCACACACTGCAGCCCCTCCGGCACGCCAGGCAAAGCACGCCCAGCTCGCTGTACTGAGCACAGGCAGGGACCCAAGTCAGAAAAAAACAAAGGGAGCAGAAGAGACATTCATTTTGGTTTGGATTAGACCCCTCAACCAGGTAAATGCAGGGAAGATGAGAGCTAGTCCTAGTGCAAGGGAGGGCAGAATCCCAACAACCCTCATTTCCACTGTGCAGACTGGCTATCAACTTAACTGCAAAAGATACTGTAAAAGCCTTCCTTTTTCTTGTACACCACATTTTAATGGAATGGAAATTAAGTTTAAACATTATAATGTTCTTAGTCTGCAAAAAGATTCACAAGATAAATCACAGGTTCAGAGTGTGGTCCTATATACTTAAAATTTTCTCATCTTCAGACAGAGCTTTAATTGGTTAATACCAATTATAATGAAGCAGTAAATCCAATTCATTCCACCTAAGTGGCATAAAGCACCTATTATTCCAGTATCTGAACTTCCTGTGCACTAAAGCATGCAGCTATCATCGCACATAGTGCTGTGTTCTCTCACTGGAATACAGCAAATCTTTTACCGATTGCTGCAGGAGAGTACTTTAAAACATAACTCAACTGACATTTTAGATTCCCCCCTGCCCCCAGTAAGATTTTATAAAAAATACAATTCAGACAGCTTCAGCTTCCCCTTAGAGCATTATGTTTTACCCTTTGGCATGTGTATCCAGTATGTCCTAAACTTGGTCAAGTATTCTTGGATAGAGCCATCCCATAACTGTTTTGAGGAATGGTTCCATTTCACTGAACGAAATCTCATACAGCAGAAAGACATCTCTGAATGGATAATACAAAAGTCACATTTTACTTTCTTTTTAAAGTTTTAATATGCAGCTATCTTTTTTCGGTGATCAGTTTTATAACCAGACAAAATGACATTTTCAATAAACTTTTAATACACAGAGTACTGATTTTAATGATAATGGACTTGAATAGGTTACAAGCAGACAGCAACATGAGATACATTTCAGCTGAAACTCAAATAAAAATTTGTAAAAATGAACAAAGCTATACAGTATTACTGCAAGGGGAATGTAGGTATCTCCCTCCCAAAATATGACCTTTATTGGTTTCTTTTCTATATCCGCACAGAACTGATCTAACACGAGGCATTTCAGGTAACCTACAACTTTTTAGAGAAACAAAAATAATAACTGGGTCTATTAAAAAAAAAAACACAAAGCAAATCAAAATGAAAATCCTCACTTCCTCAAGGCCCCCAGCCCTCTTCATCTTTAGAACTACTGCCATTTCATTTGAGTTATAGCTGTTGCATGGAAAGTTTAAGATTTCAATATAAACCCCAGCTGCTGTCTGCCTCCAAAAGTTCTCAGGCACAAGTTCTGCTTGTGCAGAAGTGCACAGAACTTGAAGACGTACATTTTTGACTCACACAGTGCTGTCAAGGAAATGTCTAACATAAGTACAGAGATGAGCAAAACTACTTACGACATTTATTTCCCGTTAGGGATGAAGAACCTGGAACAAGCTCTATTTATAAACACTGATTTTCACAGTTTAACTACATCTACAGGAGAAGCTTTAGTTTGGACCACTTTCCATAATAGTTGCTGTTCTCATCAAACGCTAATGCAACCCTCATTTTTCAAGTAGAAATAAACCCCAACAATTTAAAAACTTTACATGCTGTTCCCAGCCCACCCTTTCTCTAGCTCCCTTGCCAGGTACACCCCAGTCTCCGAGAACCTCCTTAAGCAGAGGGACAGCATCTAACAGCCATGTTGCTGCTGTAGCTAAAGCTTTTCTTTTGTGGATGCAGCCATAAAGCAGGAACCAAAACACTGCAGCAATAATTGAAGATGCCACTGGGGCTCATTTAACCCCAACGTACATTTGAAAAAGGTAAGGCTTAAATTTATGGTTCCTGACATAGAAAAGCATTACACTGCTTACAGAATCCTATAAGAAATTAATACATGAGAGGCCTTAACTGGATCAAGGTGTAAAAGACAGGGCACAATGACAGGACTCTCCCTTCAGCCTCTCCCCCAAGAAGCACAGCTACAGACTAAACAGCCTATATCCTGCATGAAGACTGGCTATCTGATCACCACGTCGATCTTTTCAAATTTCTTAATTCTGTAATTGCTATTAAAAGTTCTGCCTCTCTCACCTGACAGTTCATTAGCTCATTAGCCTCAGTTTAACTACTCCGTTCCCAGCCTGCCGTGAGGACTGATTTCTAAATAGCTAAAAACTTGAAACAAAGTTGTAACCTAACAACAACAAAAAAATTTGACCCTCTAGATTGCTACTGGTTTTATTTTGCACACCTAATAAAGAAAATATAAAAAATATGCAATAGATGAAATTTTGCAGGGAAGTGAATATATTCAGTACTGAACTGTTTTTCTTTGGAACCACAATTAACACATGATCTCCACTCTACTGATTCGCCAAACTGTACCAAAATGATCTTGATCCAGCTCCTACGTGAGCACCCAACTACACTTCATCAATCTAATGGAGCAGACAGCACAGCCAGCCTTGAGAGGACAGTGGACATGCAGTCCAGAGTCCCTTGTACAAAATTAAACCATCAAACATTCTTGAACAGATCTGAACAGGCACAATACGTTCATAGTGGATGAGAAATGCCACAGGCACGCACTGCAACGTGATGATCAGGTATTGGGAGACCTAAAACCAGACCCATAGCCTAACTACTAAAAGAGGAGTCAACTACTTAAATTATAATCCTAGAACAATTTATTCAGTGCATCAACACCTGTGATATCAAGTTAAAACTATGTACAAAACTCAATTTAGTGTTGTGTAATAGCCATCAATATTTTCAACGTGTCTGTATATTCAGAATTATTTTTCTTATTATACATAGTTTGCCTATAGTTTTGTCTGTGTTTATTAGACTTACCGAGCACATGTTTGTAGTGCATGTGACAGATCAAGTTATTACAGGAAAAAGCATCACCTCAGCTGAGAACAGAAAGCAGAGACCTCAAAGGGAATGTTTGTGCAAAAGCAGATGGGTTTTTTTTCCTGTTTTCTTGAGATTTTTGCACACAGCTGTTGATTGAGAAACTGTATTTGGAAAAAGCACAAAAACACATTCAACTGAAAGTCTGTAGCACAGGGGCACTGAGCCATGACTCCAGCTTCAGAGGCATCATTTGAAATCAAGTTAACGAGATTTGTTTTCACTTCACTGCCAAAGGTTCGTGAAACTGCTGCAAAATTTGAGTCCCCCTCCTCAATATCTGGATTGTACAATCCACAAGCAGTTCTTCAATAAAGTACAACCAGTATTAAAGTTGCTAACTAGCAGCAATCTTTAAAAAGCATGACAGGAAAAATATTTTTACACCACCACAACTGCGTCCCCCTAACGACCGTTTTCACACAGATTTTGCATTCAACCAGCATATGTTTTTATGAGCATTTTGATGGAATGATTAACAAAACAACAACAGAGTATCTAAGCACTGAAATATATTCTTTAGGCATTTATTGGTGCAAAAAACATTAAGATGATGACAGGCTACCCAGTTTTGTTTTAAGAATACACACTATGGAGCTGTCATAAACAACATTTCTTGCAACTCATTCACTATACAAGGCAGCTATTTAAGTCTACAACATTTTGAATAGTTCTCCTTTCAATATCACTATACAAAAAGTATCCACAAAGTTTTAAAATACTTTAAGGAACTGGCCTTCTTATCTACTGTCCCTGGTTTTAGCATTGTTTGCACAGCTACGCCAGTTCTGCTTTCAATTTATTACACAATTAAAATATTTATTTTAAGAGTACACTCAAAACAAGAATTTAAATCAGATTTTCAACCTTGAGGGCTTCTCTGGATTATTTCTACAGGATTCCCAAGGGTAATCAAGGCTATAGCTGATGTGTATTTAAGACAGCACTCTGCCAGAAGACACAAACAAAAAGCAAATTGCGTTCAACTCCCTCTTCCTCCCTAGCCATTTCTTTGTCTTCATGCTATCTTCCAATACAATGCCAACACACATTTTTAGACTGACATGCAGAAAACAAATGACAGAACAAATTCAGCTGAAAAAATAAATTGGCAGATAGTTATTTTTCAGCTGGAATCCAGCTCACGGAACAACTTTACAGTTCCTGTGCCAGTAGAAGGCAGAAATGAGCCATTTCGAGACTTTTCTGTTAAATACTGTCAGTGCAGCCAACTACACACTGAAAAAAACACAATGTTTCAGTAGACTTACATTTGCTGTACCTTCAAGAGAAAATATTGGTGGATTCACAAATCAAAGAATATTGAGGGGAAAAAAGAAGTAATTTGTCAAACTGATCCAAAATGGCACACAGTCATTTATTTCATATTTTGCTCTTCAAAATAAAAGAAAAAAGTAGCCATTTAGTGATATCAGACAATCATTTATTTGAGCAAAACCACAATACAAACAAAATTTGGATAAGTCTGGATCACACTCTCTGAAATACATAATTCATAAATAAACAAATGTAATTATAAGCAAATTTGAGGAGCTACATTTCTATTCTGAAAGAGAAAAAAAAAACACAAACTACAGAAGTGGGGAAAAAAGCAAACAATTTGGCATTGTAAAAAACCTTTGCAAAACAACTTGGAAATGCATGTGAGAATCACTGGCCTTCACACTTGAAAGTAGTACTACTTGAAAGTAGTACTACTAGTGTTCACTGCAATACAACTAAGCAGAGAGGAAGGAATACACAAATGAAAACAGAAATAAGCGTGCACATTAAATTCTCGTTTTTCTTCTGACTCAGACTTGATGTAAAATCTTTTGCCTTGCTCCTTGAAAGTTCTAATCATGTCAGAAATGTAAATTGAATTGAATTCATTTGCTTCTGATGTATGTATCCAAAACATATGTAGGTTAACATTTACTCATTTTACCAAAAGACAAAGCATAGTAATTTAGTGCTGCTTTTTTTCCCCACAAGTGCAATACCATTGCACACTAACTCTGTTTGAATGTTTATTCTACATTAAGGGTACTTTTCTGCAGTCTGTTTTAAGTTATTACCAAAGAAGACTAAATACAGCAGTGCAAGGACAGACCTATGAAGAGACATATGTTTCTGGATCTAGCTCTGACGGAAAGCTCAGTGGCATCAGAAGTTATTACCCTGCAGTTACCCACAGCTCCTCTGCCAAAGGTTAATTGGCTCTTGCATCTACTGGAGAAAGTGTTTCCTGCATGCACAACTTTCGGGATTGAAACAGACTAAGGAGTCTACGAGAGGTGATGAGCAGGTAAAAGCTGATCAGTTAACTGTAATCTCTCCTATCAGCAAAACTCTTTCCAGATTGCGTGTCTATACAGCCAGGGTGAAACAATCTTCAGCCTACCCCACCCATGCATGACGCTCAGAGGGAAGGGCCAGTTTCAGGCTGGAAATCATTCCGTTGCACTTACACAAGCAGAGCAAGGCAACTATATTACTTCAGACTGAAACTGGCTCAGAGGGAACGGAGTACACGTCCCTATGTACCTGATCACATAGGTATGCCTTTAATTCAAAATACAAGTCTGCATATACAGAATCACAAGAGGCCAGCTTCCCACATACATAAAACCCCCAAACCTGCTACCATTCCGAATTAATTTTGCTTACTTACCACAGTCTTACAAACTACCATTTGGGACTCACTACTCCAAAACTAAAGGTAGAGCTGAAAGAAGGAGTATCCCACTACCTTCCCAGTGCTAATATTAGGACTCTTCAGGAATGTGGTCAAGTGGGACTTGATCTGAATTATCTTTCAAAGCCATGCTCCAGCTGACCCTCCAGCCCTGTGAGTAATCAGGCCAGCACACATGAAGAAGCGTGCGTGCTGAAGGATCAGTTCTTTTGGCAGCCAGTCTTTCACTCACTGAAGTTCAACATGACACAAAGCCTTAGGTACAAGAACGAATTCAGATGTCTAGAGAATGGCATAACGTGTACCTTACAGACATATGTGCAGAAAAGATAGCACATGGATAAAGCAAGCGTTCTAAAATAAATGTTAACTGCAGGAGTTTCTTAGTAGTAAAGGCACACAAAGCAGAGAACATTATTTGATTTCTTGAATTTTTTTTGAACTTTAATTTTTTAGGGCAGGTAGCTAAAACAAAGATTTTTAGATTTGTGTACTACAAGTCATTATAATAACATTATATGAAATAAAAGTATAATGCATAGGTAGGGACACCTAATCATGAGAAATAATTAAATATAAGAACTGATTTTGATTAAACAGGTGAAGACCATAGAATTAAAGTCACTGCTATAACCGGAATTATTATTATACACACTCGTCATTGGCAAAGGTTTCTATTTCTGTAACTGAACATTAAATGACTTTGCACCTTGGACCTCTACTTAGACTACACTCACTAATTCGTCTCAGTCAAACAGCTGACATTTGAACAGCCACTAAAAAGCAACTATACAAGCATTTTTGTTTCTTTGTCCATAATCCAGGTGAGCGATTTTGAACTTACATGAACCAAAATTGTTTGAAAGACTGTAACTGTTTTACGCCGAAAGCCTTATAAACTCCCAGGTCTGAAGAGATAAGCTCTCACGTAGTAGGGCTGGAAATCCAGATTTAGGGGAAAAAAGGTTTACATGCAATGCTTCTGTATGAATATACCCTCACAGATAGCATGATACTCCAAGTTAAGTTATTTGCTGTAAATCTATTACAATTTACACCAGGTTAAATTTGTGTTTTATCCAGACAGACACACTAATAGTAATTGCTCCATGCTAAGAAAACTTAACTGCGTGTACGCGGTTCAGCCAATTAGCCTTCTCATTTAAGGGCCTATCTTTGAAAAAAATGAATTTGCACTGTTAGAATATGGGTAACTTAATTCACGTTTTTCTATAAGGGGCTGAACAAGTCAGCAAGTCAGGATCAGTCACACACACACACACAAAGAGTCAAGGAAAACACCACTGTTTCTTTACACACTGCGCTTTAAAAGTTCGTGCTTGAAAGGAGGAAGTCCTCAACGC
>VZSZ01004472.1:15273-36858 GCA_013398815.1 Ibidorhyncha struthersii | reverse complement strand
GGAGGCAGGGGGCGAGGCGGGAGAGAGGCAGGGCAGGGCCGCGCGGTGGCGGCGGTGAGGTGAGGGCAGGGCAGGGCAGGACGCCCTCGGTTGTGGGAGGGCGGGAGGGCGGTATCCTGTCCCCTAAAATACTTGGCACGGCGGCACCTTCTAATTTCTTTCGTTTTTCTGCTTGTCCTTCCGCTTCTCTGTTGTTGGCCTGTCCAAAGCGGCTGTGGGGCTTATCAGTCGAGTCCAAGGGCCCGGGTCTTCTGAAGGGGCCGCGTGGCCAGAGTGTATAAAAAAAACTTGACTTGAGAGAACCTTTTTAGGGTAAGGCTTATTTAAACGCGGCACGGCTTTCCTGTGGACTGATCCAAGAATGCAGAATTAATTCCCCAGGAGCTATGGACAATTGTAAAGCTGTTGTTCAGTGCGAGGCATGTTCTTTGGCACTGGTCTTCTCTCATATAAGACTGTAACTTCAGTTGTACGTTAACATAAAAAAATTCATGTTCCTTCCAAGGGATCGACAGTATAGCAGCAAAAATAGTGCTTTTACCATGAGGTTTGTGTTTGTAATCTTTACGGTATTCATTGAATAATTTTTTTTCCTTTTATTTCACCACTAAATAGAAACCTATTTTTTTTCTTTTTATGATTTTAAAATAAAAATCCTTTTATAGTAGGGCTGAATTAGTTATAGTGTCTTACAACACTGCAACTTTATACTAAGTTAAACTAATTTTAATAGAAAAATCACCCCAGTTGCCCCTGTTGTGAAAAAGGACCACTCAAAGGCAGAGCTTCTGTGTTTGATTCTAGAAAATAAGAAATACTTCCATATTTCTAATCCATCTTTCCATTTTACCTGTCACATTGCTTACTAGTTTGTTACCAAGTGGAATTTATAGCATTGACTTTATAATACTCCTTGGAGTCACATGGTGGTGCATTCATGCATGGTGTTACCAGTTTAATCTAGCTAATGCACAATTCAGTCGTGAAACCCAGCTTGTTAATTTTGATAACATTCTTTTTCAAGATGCATATGACCTTAGTAGTCTGTTTTCTTCTTTAGTTTCACTGACTAAACAAAGTGTGGCTGCCTAGAGATTATACCCAGGCAAGCAAAACAAAAAACATCAGATGGTGCCAGAACATTACTAGTACTACCATTTAAAGCTGTAGTTGGACTGGAGCTTTATTATCTCAGATCACTACTTTGACTGTATTATGCCACAAGAGTTGAAACTATGCAAAGAGCTTGTGCAAAAAACCTTCTTGGCTTAACTGTGAAAGGGCTGTCTGTAGGCAGAGCATTCTCAATGAGAAATTCTCGACAGAAGAGCTTTTTACCTTGGTTTGCCAGAGGCTGAATTTGCTGAACTTCAGCATACACTGAATATCTTACTAGTTCTTTGTTCTCTTTGACTTTTTTTTCAGTGGAAATGTGCCAAAGACTTGTCTCCACTAGGAACAGGATGTATTTTAGCTAGCTCAATTTAGCTAGACCTTAAAAGCCCTAGAGTAGATGGAAAAGTTGTGTTAACAGGTGTTAAAGGGGAATACATCTCAAGGTTTCTTTTAGAAATGTAGTGTGGATATTCTCTTTAGGTAATTTGACAGAGATCAGAGAATCATTGTTTTTCAAAAAACCCACACAAATTGAAATAAATACATATGAAATGATAGGATGTTATCAGCATTCAGGGTACAGTATCATATAGTTTTATGTACTTTCTTGACAGGAATGATGTGTCTTCTGTGTATATCAGATTACTCCAGTATATATTGAACATGGTTCATGAGGGCATTGTTGAAGAAATTGGGCTTAATTAGGTAGATCTCTCTGATAAAGATTCCAGGTGCCCAGTCAAATTGTTTTGAAAGATCAGTGCAAACGTTTTAGTACAACAAACTGAAATCAGCCACAACTGTGATAGAACCTACCTTTATATACTTTGTATATAACCTCATCAGCATCAATGATCTTGAATAAAAAATTACTTGAAATAGAAGTTACTAAGTTAATTCCTTAATAGAAGAATTTAGTTTGCTTTGACATGTTCTGTTTGTATCCAGTTTGGAACAGTTACAAAGAACTGTTATTTTCTGTAATTATAGACAGTTCTATTGTGATTTTCTCCATGTTCTACAAAACTTAAATTAGACTAGTATGTCACCCCCTTTAACATTAAGTAGAGTACTTACTGTCGTCCGAGAGAATTACGTACTACAGAGATCAACAGAACTGTGCAGAAAGCAGCAGCTGTTACCTTGTGTTGCTCCATCAGCTGAAAATCTTGTCCACCATCATTCTCTTGCCACATAGAAGCCTCAACTACATTATCTTGCTGTAGTGTCCCAGCCACACACAGATTTCCTGACCAGCCACAATGTTTAGCCCATGAAGTGGTTCTGGAGTACTCAGACTGTCCCAGCAGGAATGGTAGGGGGAAACCTCTGATATGCCCAATCCTTATTGTGTTTTCCAGGACATCCCAACTTGCACCCTACTTTTAAAAAATTATTCTATGTTCTTTTCCTTTGTCCAAGGTTGTCCAATAAATTACATCTGGGTTTTTTTTTGACCTTACAGTTTAAATCTGTATGGTTTCTATCCAAGAGGAAGGTACTGCCAATTCAGAGGAAATATCAGTGAAGGACCGGGGTCGAGGGAATGAGGAGCAGGAGCGTACTGAAGGTCTGATTCTTTAAGAGGAAAATGCTTTTCTATCGTAAATTTTCCTGAAGTTACAGCTGAGCTTACTTTGAAGAACCTCAGTGATGAAGTTGTGTGGCTTGTGGGTTTCCTTAAGGGCATCTGGGAGCGTGACTGGCAGCAGTGAAAGTAGCTTTAGCTTCTCCCAACAGCTGCAATTGCTTGGGGTTGTGTAGAACATAAGGAAGCCATTTAAGAAGAGGGCTAATGTTTTGTTTCCTTTTCTTTTCCCACTTCAGGAACGGGCTGGTAGTTTCATTTTGTATTTCTTGTCATATCAGGTCACTGTGTCAACTACTGACAACATAATCATCATAATTAAGAAATCATGTTTTAGCCTGATGGTGGATGATTCTTTTTCTGGTTGTTGGTAGCAAGTAATGTCTTTTATTTGTACCTTCGGGCAAAAATTTCCTCCATTTGATTTTTTATGGGTAACAAATGCACTAATAAACTACAGTCAAGTAGAAGATGAAGCCTTCTGTGTCATCATCAGTGTCCTGCTACTGTCCTTTAAAGGTATTTTCTAACCCCTCTATGCATTTGTCAACTACACTAAGAACAGGAACAATGTCAGAGCCTAAACATTTTTTATTTTATTTCTTCAGAATTATGTTTGGTTTGGGGGGTTACAGAGAGAAGATAGATGGGAAGGAATCACCTTTACCCTGCAATCATTCCTAAAAGAGGATAATTAAATCAAGTATGCCAATAAGTGCCATTGTAAGTAGATTTTCTGAATAGATTTGTTATAGTGTCACTGTTTTTAATACAAATGTTTATGAAAAAAATCAGCATTACAGTGGAATGAAGACAGTAGTTGGTTCTCTGTCTTTCTGAGGCAAACAAATACTTCTATCTTCGGCCTTTCTTGCCAATTCCTGTATGATCCCAGCAAATAAAAACCATTAGCAATAAATTTTTCCAATCCTGTCCATTTTGATCTAGTTTTTCTCTAATCTTAATGAATTGTCATAAATTCCTCTAGGTCAGGGATGAGGAACCTCACTGAGGGCTAAGCAGACCTTTCTGAGTCTTCTAAATGACTTCATATTAGCATACACCAGAAGAAATCAAATTACCACAGGTTGTATGGAATTAAAGTCCTCAGGCCTCAGAGTCCCTGTTCTGTTTCTACTTACAGCTTATGGCTGTGTTTGGACTAGGTTTCACAAGAGAAGGGACTTTTCTTTCTGAACATTATAAAGACCTGCCTTATTATTGTCCTGGTTCTCATCCTTTCATGGCATGTTTAGAGCTGCACTGGAGAGTGTTACGATATTGGAGCCATTTCCCCCAAACACATGGAATGTGTTTGGCCAAAATGTGGTACCATTTAAGAAAGAGCTGAAAAATCTCTCTTGCATTTAAAATAGATAGAGATGATTCTGAAATAATCTATAGTTATTTAATCCTCTCTAGTACTGCTGTATGTCTGGAGGATGATGCAGCAAAGACACAGCTGACTCACCTAACTGGCACCAATACTTTACAGGACTAAGAAAAGTTTGTCAGATGTTGCAGTGTGATGATGGTATTCAGTTAAGCAATTCAAGTGACTCACTTACTGACCAAATCCTGTTACAAGGTCTACAGAGAAATACATTTTAAGGGCATTATAATTTTGAGTAGCTTTATGACAATAGCATAACTTAAATCTTGTTATGGTCTCATAAGAGTAAATTCAGGTTACAGTTTTGAAGGACAATTTGACATAACAACCTTATCTGGGAGTTGCAAGAAATGTAAACTGACATGTTAGGACTCAACATTTCTTCAAGTAGTACGTTTCTGAACTTGCTGAGGCTCTTTGCCATGTAGAAATGTGGGTATCTATCTTCTGTACTCCCTTTATACAGAGGAGAGCAGAAAATTGCTCCCACATGCCCCTGTCACACTTGAGTTCAGTGTTAAGAGATGAAGGCATTAACAGTAATACAAATTTAATAGGGAAAGCACCTTCTAACAGAATGTGTAACTTAAATATACAATAAATCTAGTCCAAAAGAATTGAAAGATTTGCCTAGCTGAAGGAACAGTTGTATGATCTATTTTACATCTGCACTTGGACTGAGCTCTGATGATCTGGAAATCAGTCTAGCAACTAGAAAAATGCCGGAATGAATTTTGCAGGGTGAACAATTCGCTGTAATCTTAGTATTATTTTATTATAAAAATGACAAGAAATCATAATTTAGTCTTGAGAACAACAGGCTTGATGTCTTTGCTGAGTACAAGAGTTTAGAGTTCACAGCACGCTGAATCACATTTTATACTCCTAATGCATTGCTTAGATGGATAATGTCTCATCATTTGATTTAAGCATCTTATCATCCTGTGGGCAGAATTTATTTAAAATTTAATGCAGAAGTCCATGCTATTTTCTCAACCACAAATAAGTGATTTCTACTTTAGTCTCCACAGAGACTTTGAAAAGATATAGAGGAATGCTGCTCAACTGGAATGTTTACTTCACTGCAGCCTCAGTACAAAAAGGCAAATAAGCATAATCTCTTCCGAAAGCTTTCCCACCGTCACCTCTTTTCATAGTGTTTGGCCTATTAATATGTTTCAAATAAGGTTACTTGCTCTTTGTAGTCAATTTCTTTTGCAATAATGCAATAGGTACATGGTCTTCTCACAAAATTAGACTATTTAGAGTTTGATGTGTAGCACATTTAGCAAGGCAAAAGGTAAGAACTTATTTAATATTTTAAAGAGTATTGTCAATCATAAGGATTATATGCTATGTTTATTTTCATTAAGGAGTGTTTATTTTTTCTTTAAACACTATATTTATTTGTTATTAATAGATACAGCAATATCAAAGCTAGTATTTAAAGGTAGTGTATTCGCATACACAAGTAGATTCCAAAATATATGCATATTATTAGGCTGTTATGAACAGTATCCATGCTGTCTGGTACAAACTCTTGTTAAAATCTGGAGGAAAAGTATATTTTTCCTTTTTTTTTTTTTTTTGTCCAGGTAAATAGCAGAAATAATGTATTAGACTTTAGCATAAATCTGCCTACGGTAATTTTTAGGGTAGTGGGTGAGAAATCTAAGGAAATGAAAGGGACGATAAAAGTAAAGTCAAGGAGACCTACACCTGAGCAATCAGTCATAAAACGCAAGTGTATAGAATGAGCACTATCCCATGAGTGCTTCTATTATTCATTTTATTTCCATAGCTAGAAGTATTAAAGGGGTATCTGTTAAAACTAAGTTTCAGTTGTGTCAATTTAGAATCAGTTTCCAGCTCCTTCTTCATTTCCTTCTGGAATTTAAGGCCAAATCATTTTACTTTAGGTCTAGAATCACTCCTAGTAATTTGTACATAGGAGGATCCCTGTACACAGTATAATCTCTCATGTAATACTGCCCTGATTTTGGGATGCCAAAAAGATCTTTCTTTAGGGTTTACTGTTTCTTGTATAATGATGGGAGACACAGGTATCCCACCAAAATTTGGAGAAGTCTTTTTATTCTTATCTGAGAATTAAAATAATCCTTTTTGGTGCCTGCTTGAAGTGTTTACTTCCTCCTTGTTCTGATGGAAGCAAAAATGCAGAAATTATTTTTTCATCCTGCTCAACTCTCTCTCTCTCTTTCATGAGAAATGGAGAAAGGAGTGGAGAATTCATTTAGTAGACAAAAAGGTAGCCACCAGAATTGGCAAAATAAACTCGGATTGCTCCCCCAAAATCATGATCTCCACTCGGGCCACAATTGGGAGAGCAGATGGGTGTTTTGCTACTTTGATTGCTCTGAGGAGCTGTCAGGAGACTATTCTGGCTATGTGTGAACTAGCAGACTCATGTGCTGGATGCAGCCACATCTGCTTTCCAGCTGAAGTGAGACCGGTTCAAAGTAGCACCTCCTGCAGCTTCATCAGCTTGGTATCAGCAGGAAGAAAACCCAGGTTCAAAGATGAGGGGAAAGCCCTAGCGCACCCTGGCTAGGTTTCCAATCTTAGCAGTATGAAGACAAAAGCCTGGGACATATTATAGGACACATTCATCAGCTGTGTAGACTAAAACAACCGCTCACACTAATTAAACAACTGCAGCTCAGGTGACTTCTGAGCTGTAAATTTTTGGAGGTTTGGGAAGTACACCAGAGCAGTCTCACTACATGCTTATCTACTCCTTCTATTTTCCGTAGCTACTAGCTATTGCCACCACTGGAGGCAGGGCACTGGGCTATTTAGACCTTTGTTATGAGCCACAACCTCTATTCTTTCATTCTTATTTTCACAAAGTTAGCTAAGGGACTCTATAGGTACCTTTTCAGGGAGGGCTTTGGTTGTTGTTTTTTCCCCAGTAAAAGAGTGGAATTTCTGTGGGGATCTTTAATGATATTGTAGCCTAATTTTACATTATAGTAGTCAAACCTTATTTTGCCAATTTTTTAACAATAGCAGTTTCACTGACTTTCGCTGAAGCTGAAGTTGCTCAGAACTGCTGAAATAAGCCCAGATGTCATGGATTGAAATGAAGGGAATCCTACTCAGCTCATGGGCAGCAGCATACACAGGGCAGGTGGCTCTGTTGCTCAGTTTGTAAGCCAATAACTTGATGAAAATCCAGGCCTTCTTGCATCTGTTTGCTTCCAGCTTTCAAAAGTTCAGTCAGTTTTATTCGTACTTCCCAGTGCCCTGATAAACTATTTGAACAGTAACTGCAATGTAACTTCTAAGCAAATGCTACAGTAACTTTAATATTAAAACCTGTAAATGCTGTTGGAGTTAACTGAATTCTCTGGACAATGTCAGAAAATTGAGAGTTACATCATTTGCTTTCCACTGCCCAAGAGAATTGATTTAATTAATTAATTTTTGAAAATTTAACTTGTGAGCAATATACTAACAAGCAAGTCTAACTATAAAAATAGTCTGCAGTATACTGCAAGACTTCTGTTTCCATAGCATAAGATGAAGTTGGTAATGTTTAGAATTTAGTAGTTTCTTACAGTTATGTATTTACTTGAGATATACACAACAGATAGTTTGTTTTAATTTACTAGTCAAGTTTGCAATATCATTTGTATATTAGCAGCATTAAGTCTTTTGAAATAAGGTATCAACAAACGAAAGCTTGGCTTTAGTTAGGTGTTTCCAGTTCAGGCCGAACAGGCCAAAAGTCGTTCATACGTGTGTGTTCCACTGGTGTTGATGTGGTTACATGTATGTAATCAAGAACAAAATTTATCCCATTGAATTAAAGATTAAAGCATGTAAATACCCATAGTTAAGTTCTGCTATTCATATTGCATAACAAAAGAGGAGGATCTGAGCTTTTCATTAGTATTACGCTCTCCGGTTTATGCTGGCTAGTTCTAATGACACTGTTTCTAGTATGCCAACTCGAGAAAAGATGCAGCTCTTCTGAATCCAGCAAAATCAGTAGCAATTGAACTGTTGTCTTATCAGTCTTTGGGATTTTGGTTTACATATCTGACAATTTTAGACAAAACAAAATGCTACCCACAGTTTTCCCTGATCCAACTATCATTTACATACTGATAACATGAACCCGTTCTGTCTGTAAAATGTTATGTCTAGTTGGCCTTACACTTTTGGATGGGAGTTTAATCGGTTAAATATCAAGGGTGACGTCTCATGTTTAATCACTACGGAGCTGCTGCATTAAATTTACTCATTTCCCTGAATTTCTAAAACATGAGGAGGATGATGTTCTTTTTCTTATAGGTAATGGACCAATCTTATACTCTGAGTATTTGTCTTGGCTGTAGAGTTAAGTAAACGTACCATTTCTCTGTGTTTTTTAGCTTGAATCCTGTATACTCACAAATCCTTAATTGTAGCACTGTAGTACCTTAAAGATTTCTGGGAATATTCAGTGCCGTGTCAGCTGATGCAGTGACTGTGTGAAGCATAGGTAATACTCTGCAGTGTAACTGATCTTAGTAGTGCTTGGCTGACTCAAGTGATGGCTGTCATTTCTGTTCCCACTAGCAACATAGGCATATTCTGTACAGTGAATGCTCAGACAGTGCAATTACTTCTTCAAAATGTTCGATTTTTTTCATGCACAGAGAAACTCTGCAGTATGCAGTCTGCCATTCTCTGGGTTTTTTGAAAGTACTGTGTCAGGATTCCTGATGTTAAGAAATTCAGACAACAGGATACAGAGTTTTTGGGAGATGGACAGATTAATAGAAAGATATAGATGTACATAGATGTGTGTGTGTCCTCAGGAAAAGAATTCAGGTGGAAACAATGGGCATATCTGGGAAAATCGAGACATATCATAGCTTTAAATCAGGTTTACTTTAAAGTGAAGGCATTGCCTAAGGCATAATAATGCCAGCAGGAACGTCTCCACCTAGGCAAGCCATGGACCAACTGTTTGGCAGCAGGTTCTGTGGAAGGGCTAGGAAGTATTACAAGCTGGGGAGAACTTTCTGATAGCTGTTCCTGTATTAGATTGTTTAAATGGGAAATCAGTAGACTTCATATTCCAGACATTTTAAATTATTTATTTGTACTTAAGCCCTGCCAACTAAAGCATAAGTTAAAAAAGAATTTTGGTCTGTGAACCTTCAGGGTTCACATTTTCAAGCTTTTCTTGGCAACCTTGAAGGCCAGAAATGTCCTATATTTTGCTGCTTTCTTGTTGGCTTTTTTGAATTAAAGTTCAAATAACCCATGCAAGCTCTTAACTCCAGAGGCTGGAGCTTTATTAAAAAAAAAACAAACCAAAAATTGCAAGATATATGATAAAATCTCGGTAGCTGGTAAAACTGAATTTGTTTTCTGGAGCATGCCATATTTGAAAAGAATAAGTAGAAAGGCAGAAAATTAGAAAAGAGCATCTTCCAAGCAGATAGGCCCTGTTTATCTAACATGGAACAAGGAAAACTTTTATCCCACTTAACTTTTACTTTTGGATGGCATTTGAATTGGCCTTGTGTGTTTGGCAGATCATCTGTTGAGCCATCTGTTTTAAATTATGCATGCTCAGAGGGCACATTGCATCCAGGGATACAGTTCCCCTGAACACAAGAAACTTGAATTGGATTTGCAGTTTAGCGATCTGTAAACATGGATGTGCAGTCATACGTGTAAATAAACTCTGTTTATTGTGGAGAAATTGAAGCATTCATACAGCTGGAGAAACCTGAGGAAGGTTATCAGTGGAAAGCCTTAGGCCATATTCACTGTCCTGTGTCCCTTGTGCAATGCTCAGGCAGTGCAAAATAGGAGAAAACCACCCAAGGGCCCCAGCTGGGAAATTTCTCTTTCAGACTGAAGAGTTCTTAATGGACTAAGAGCTGATATAGTAACCAGTTTTACAGCCCATTTAAACAGTGTCTTAAAGGGATTGTAGGGTAGAGAAACTGCAGTTTGGCTCCCTCCATTAATGAATCATCTCCAGTCTCATCACAGTGCCAGAGATGAACCGGGTAGTGAATCAGAAAGCTATAACCAACTCTCCGAGAGCCATCGTTATGCAAGTACATCTTGGCCAGGAAAGAGGATTTGATCCATAAACTTTAATGGTGCATTAGGTAAATTTTATATTATTTATGGCACACTAGTAGCACTTATCTTTTTCATATGTTATCTGCTTTGAACAAACTTTTTTGAGAAGAATATACTACTTGTTCCACCCCTCCCTATTCCTTCCTTTCCCCAGAATGCTGACTCGCTTCCTTTTGCTGTTTCAGTCAGCTTGCAGTTTTTGGCATTTCCCTGTCCAGTTTTCAGGGGAACACATTACTTCCCTCTCATCAGCATTGTGCAGATCTGTTGTGGCTGTTGAGTAACATGCTAGGCTGGAGATGGAAGAAATTTCTTTACAAGCAGTAGATACTGATGTAAGACCATCTTCTCTTCATGGTATACACTGCAACTATGGACTTGGGTAGCAGTTGTGCAGTTGTGTATGAGACAAGGAAATTTGGCTCACATAATGCAGTGATGGAAGTAATGGTAAATCTAGAACCAGCCAGGAGACTTGGGATAAATGAAATTTTGTCATGAATTCTCTTTCTAGATTATTATATTTCCTTTTTACAGGTTTTCATATTAGCCAAAACCCCAGATTGTTTGCATTATCAGCAAAGTTTGAGTCCTCTGGTGATGAGGATCAGACCTAACTAATATAGTTTATAGGAAATTGTGAACAGAGCATTGACCAAATGTATATCTATTATATTATTTGGGCAGATCTGATTCAATGAAAAGTCTAATTATGCCATTAGGCTGAGGGAGGTGCTTGGAAATATTTCTTTCTTTTAGAAGTAGCACACAGTTCATTTAATCAAATAATTGTATATGCACAATTTGCACATCCAAAATTTTAGAAATTTTACTTTTAGTAATATATTTAATCTGTTTATCTTATCAAAACCAGATCTTTGTATTACATTGCTTATTCAAGTATTAAGTTGTATTACTTTTTCAATTAGCAATCCCAAAAGGGCTACAGGAATTGATGAACATTATTTCGGCAATGTTACAAAACTGAGGTACCTGAAAGAAAAAAGAAGCATAATTAAAATTTTGCCTCTCTGAAACTTGTTAGTAGAATAAATGTTTTTCTCATATGAACAATTTGTTAAGTTATTACAAAGCTACAAGGGCAGGGGACAGAACTGCAGATATGTAAAAAAGTCGGCTGTATGATAATGGTAAAGGGGGGAGAGATTCTCTGTTGTTTTTAGAATCTGCCAGGGACATAGGTGCTGTGTTTTGGGCAAGAGAACTCTTTTAAACTAATGCCATCTGGCTGGCTTTCCTCTGTGCCAGTTGTTATATAGGCCAAGCCCCCTGTCCTGCCTCTACTGCATTTCTTGAAGTAGGAATTGGATTAAAATACAGTAATTTCCAGTTACCTGACTGGAAACATATCTATTAAGTGATTTAGAAACCCAAGGAAGCGATCCAAGCTTCTGTGCTTGAGACTTTGATCAAAAGTTTCCTCATCCATTTCCTGAAGCAATGTTTGGATGCTTTTCCCCTTTCAAGCTGCACTGGCAGCAAAAAAGCCTGGCTGTAGGATCTGTTCCAATTTGCTGTCCAGTGCACATGATACAGTTAAAAACCCCCCAAAAACTCCACCAACCCCCCCAGGTCTTCTATCTCATTCTTTTAATTAGTAACTAGTCTTTCTGAGATGCCATGCATAGCACCTTTTTTTCCTGTGCTTTGTTTTTGCAAAAGACAGAGTTCTATCACACCAAGGTTTTTCAAAGCCTGTGTTTGTGTGACAAAACTGGTAACTCACTTAATCTTTTAAATTATTCTGTAAACGCAAGCCTCAATCCGATATTGAGGATAACTGTAGATATTTAAGTTGTGATTGTAGGAACTCCATATACTGGAATAAGGGATTTGAAATTATCAGAATTAGATATTATGTTGACTTTTATTTGAATACAATAAACTTTGTGATATCATCCAGGCATGCCACAACCTTTTGTTGTTTAGAGTTAACAGACATCTTGCATAGCTGAGAATCCCAACTACAAAAATAAGTGCGCTGAAAAGCAAGAATAAATGGCAGATACCTGTATTTATAAATATAACAATATAGGTTTTCTTGACATTGATCTCTACAAGGTACCTGTATGGTTTGTATTTTTGGGCCAACAGTTGTGCCATCTAGCTAATGGATTTGTGCTGTACTGCCACGTAGGAGACCCACAGCTAATTTTTAGCTTTGGATTTATTCCCTACTGAGGAGAATTGGAGTTAAATTAAGTAACTCATCTATATATTCATTTTACAGTTAACTAAATAGCTCTACTGATAATTTTGAAGTATTTTTTTTTCTCATGCTTATCTGTATAGATGTAATTTACCATCATCTAATGCTGTCACAAGGAAAGGAGACAGAAATTTGTTAAATCATTTTTTACAAATATTTCTCTAAGGAAAATCACTAGTGTAAACTTGATTTGAACAGGAAAAATTACATCTCTTCAGTAAACAGGAAGAGACTGACAAGAATGTTTCAGATTTGGATGTAATTTGAATGCCTTTTGAATCATGGAGATTCTTTTAGGAAGAAAACATCCTCTGTTTCTGCAAAACTCATCTAGCTATCTGGTCTTATCTGGCTTATATGGCTTCTTCCCTCTGTCTTATACCTAAAACCTCGATACTTTCTTCTTTTGGACATCAGTGTTCTTTGTTTCATTTTTATACGTCATATCTATTTGTCTTCTGAGCACCTTGGGGGGTTTTGCCTTCTAAGGAAGTACAAATTTGTTTGTCATGTTTACGCAAATTAAACTGATACGGGAATCTGAAAAATCTGGCTGGTTTGATACTTGTGCATCATCATCAATAAGTTTGGTAATCTAATACAGATATTTATGTGTAAATATACCAATACGTTCTTCAATTACTTCTCAGCTTTTGTGCATCTAATTTAAATTAATATTACCAATAACAGCAGGAGTTAACTCAGTTTGTCTTTCAGATTCTGAGGTGCATTTTTAAGGCCAGAATATATTTAAATGAAATTTTATTTGTAAACTGAGCAAGTCTGATTGAAAAGCTATTGTGAAACTACCGAAATGCATGATGTAGTTTTCGCAGTCAGAGTGATTATTACACTGGAAGTATTTTCCATGGCTGCTTTAATTGCAACTAAAACTCAAAGAAACTTGTTTTATGAATGGTCACCAGACTTTTGTAGCTACATACCTTTTATTACAGATAATAGGAAAGAAGCATAAGGTGACACAGAGGTAAGCGAGTACTTGTCAGCTGATGGAGTTCAAATTCGATTAATGCTCTTTTGCATCTGATCAGTCACATGCAAACCTTAAACAGTTCCATCAAGGCTGAATCACTGCTGCATTACTTCTGCAACTTAATCTTAAAAAAAAAAAAAACAAACCAAAACCAAACAAACAGAAAACAAATCAGGCATTAAGCAAATGATTTGGTCATCATTTGGTTGTGTGTGCAATGAGAATGTATGTTAAATAGTGAACTATTCACTTCACACATGCTTTGCAGCAATGAGATAATATTCAGTCTTTGATATTTAGCAGTGATATTTATTGTATGTGTTTAAAACATTTTTCATAAAGGGAAATATTTTAGGTGCTATCTCATCAGTCAAGTTACATTACCACTATTGATAGTACCAAACTAATTTAGAAGAATAAAAATAATTAATTACACATCAATAATTCAAGATTCCAGAAAACAAAGAGAGGTTTTAAAGCAACATTCCTCAGTCTTACATGTTGACACCAGTGGGATTATATGTTTTGCACTAAAGGAACATTTTGCCTGCTGGTGTTGTGCAATAGTTGGCCAAGTAACAGAACAGATTCCTCTCCATGCTACAGAGCTGTAAATCAAAAATAATCCCACATGGTGGTTTCTCATTTATGGACATGCAGCAGGATTGTGGTTCTGAGAAGGGGGAGTGCAGCAGAAAGAGTATCTGTAGAGATTCCTGCAGAATCACACCAAATTCCTTCTGTCTGCAGAAAGAACGCTGCATGTGGTATCTGATAGCTTTCAGAAAGTGCAACCTGCAGTCTCCCTTACAGCACACAACTGATACAGATGTAGGCAAGTAGTGCTTTGCTCTTACTTCTCACTATATTGGTCAATAATTTGTGATATTTTCTGTAGCAACAAAGGCATCAAAACACATATTTTAGTTAGCACAGTTTTAAATGTGGCTTAATCATGATTAACTAACATGGTCGGATCATCTCTGTCCTTAACTCTCTGGACATCTCTGTCCATCTCTACTCTGAGGGAAAAATCATTAACACCTTTTTAAATACTATTTTAAGTATTTAATTTGAAGATTTTCCACTATTGCTAAGGCTTTTGACTCATCTCGTCCTGGCAGTCACAGTAGCCTAACCCAGCTGAGATCTCTGTTCTGTCACCAGTGGTCTTGTCCCTGTAGTTCGCATACATGAGAGACGTTACCGCTGAAACCAAGCAGAATATGATTTAAATTTAGGAAAGTTTTTAACTATCATTGTAAAATTAAACATGACTATTGTGTTGTCCTGAGTAAGGATGAATTTAAATGTGTTTTAAGTGTTTTGCTGTGTTAGTGCCTGAATCATTGCTCAGCTTGAAGACTGGGTTGCACGTAGTAGGTTACTGTGATTTGGGAAGGTTAGGGTTTTTGTCTTATGACCAACATTATTGCATCAGTGTTATTTTATTTTCATCACTTCCAAACCATTTTGACATTGTTATGATCGTAATTAAGACTAGATGAAAATTAAAGAAAATTGAGAAGGTAAGAATATATAAGAAGATAAAAAGAATTAGGAGGACAAAAAAAGGAAAGTCTCAAGAAGAAACACTTGCTAGTATCAAGATTTACAGTAATGCCATAAAAATGGCATCATGCCATAAATAGTCATGAGTTTGTCTTAAAGACAAACTATTTAATGGGAAGAAAAATGGTGAATAACGTGCTCTTTTACCTAATTACTTCGTGTATCTTGTAATTCTGAAATGAATTAATAATCTTTGTGAAGTGCAGAGTGAATTACTTCTAGGTTAGGGGAAGGCGGGGAATTCAGTGGGTAGATATTTTTTTCCATATTTTCTACTTACTTAAAACATAATAGACTTTTAATTGTTTCAGAAAGGTGAGCCATGCATTCCGTGTATAGACAACGTGCCTAAGGAAAAAGGGAACAGAAGAAATTGTTGGTAGAAGCCTTTCTGGCCACTACTTTGTAACCGTATCTGTTTTCAACCCTCATTTTGGTCAAATATACAATACACATTGCAATATTTATGTGTTTAATTTATAATGAAGACTGTTGCTGTTTCAGCAGTGGTATCACTTGTTCTATTTCTGTCAGAGCATATATTAAGCTGTACAAGTAATGGCTAAATCTCCAACTGCTGTATTAGCTGGTCATCATGTCAAATTAGTGCCTATTGAAGATTTTACTGAGTTTCAAGTATGATCTTGAATTGGAAATTATATCCTGTGTGAAAAATGCCACTCTGCTGTGTGTTATTCACCTAGTTTATAAAGAGGTCAAGTTGACCTCTGGTACATACCTACATTTTCTCTAATTCTTTTGGGGCATGAGGTATAGCCCCATGAAATTGGCTCATAAAAATTAGTCGGAGAAAATACGCTTACAGTCTTAATTAAAAGATAAATCGTGTATGTTTTAAAATGGTATAGATGGGTCTGTAGTGCTACATTTTAAATTTGCCAACTCCTCCATCAAATGTAATTGTTTTGAAGAGATTCATTCAAGCCTTATTCAGGTTATTACCAACTGTAACATTCCAATCTCTTGGAATCTCAAATAAAAATTCAAGATTGTTCTTTCTAATTATCACAGTTCAAAAATAGTTTTGCCCTTTGGGATTCTGAATATTTGCAATATAAATGACATCAATTTACAAAACCAAAGAGGTACAATTATTCCATATTGTACTCTGTTTCTATGTGACATAAGACTGCCAGATGAAGAAACTAAATTCAGATATATTCAAGTATTTCTGAATATCTGAACGGAAAACACTGTCCAGATGAAGAAATACACAAAGGTACCTTAATATCCTAGTTTGTGCTTCTTTAACACTGCTACAGTTTTGTATAAATTTGATCACCCCACTAAAACACTTTCAAGGCAGCTGTAACTTTGAAAGTCTGCAAACCACTATGAGGGGCCAAGAGCACAGCACAAGAGGGATTAGGAGATTATTCCTATGCAGTTTTCATAAGGGTCAGTGTACGTACTCTAGTAACTAGGCATCCTCCTGGAAGATACACTGTAGGACTCGCACATTACAGGTTTTATGCAAAAAAGTAACAGATCTCAGTGGATGATCTGATGAAGAAGGTCAGGCTAGATTATTGTAATGACCTCTTGCGGCCTTAAAACATACCAGCCTATCAGTGATCCTATGTCTAGAAAACTTGCAGCTGCATAAAATGTGAAGACCATATAAAGCATATCCTGGGGTGTATTTCTAGTTAAAGGCACACCTGCAGTTGTGACTTCCTAAACCAACTTGTGTCACTAGTCCTGGAAAGTACTCTGAGATATCTGATGAAAGGTACCTTCAGTCTAAAAGGTCATCGGAGCTTTGTATGATGATCTTCCTCGTTTCTCAGGAGGGATCTCTCAATAATCTAAATGTGGGAAAATGCTGTTTTGTATCAGGACCGTGGCTGTCGCTTGGCTTTCTGAAACCTGTGCAACATAAGACAGTCTTTCTTTACCTGTGGGCTGGTTCCCTTGCATTTCATTCTTTGATCAGAGAATAGTAATTCTTTTTTTTTGCCAGGATTTTGTGTGTTCAGGCATATGGTTCCTTTTGTTCTGTAAAACTCAAAATGGTTTAATCCTTCTGACATTTAGATCCTTAATTCTGTATCTGTAGTACTGGAGCTACTAATCTGCTTTGCACTGAAATTCCAGAAAGCTGGATACGTCATTTCATGTTCAGGTATGCAGGAGGCAGGAGTGAGTCATTCCTCTAGTCAGCCTCCCGAGTGTTCATGCGTTGTAATAATACTTTTCCTAGAACGAGCAGAACAAGTCATACTAAAAGCCTACGTGTTGTTTTGGAAAAAAAAATAATGGGCTTCCTGCATGCTGATCCATAATGTAAACAAAGCTATAATAAAGGAAGGGATGGACACTTAAGATGTTATTTCCAGGGACACCAGTGGATATGATTAAAACATTATTAGCTTTACTAACAGAGTTATTTGGTGATCATAAGAGATTTATAAAACACAGGGGTCATTAGTGTCTGATTCTGGCCTGTGTAATGCCTTTCTACGCTGTCTTGCTGCAGCACAGGTTTCAAATTCAAGTCAACTGTACTAGACCAAGTCACTTTACACACTTACACAGTATCTTACAATGGGGGTTTGCACCAAAACGGTTATGCTGTTGCTGTTGTAGCTGCACTGGTGCAAGCCCCATTCTTCACAAGCCATTTGGCTGGGGTTTGATTTGATTTACTTGATTTATGAGTAGTCACTTGTTTGTCCAGTGTAGACTTAACCTTGTGTATTGTACTTTTAAAGAAACAATAAAGAGCACTGAGATCTGGTGCCCATTTGCCAAAATGTCAGTACTTAGAATCATAGAAAATCCTATTATACTTACAAATAATACCTTTCTCTGTGTCCTTTTGATATCAGAATTGTCCTGTACTAGAGGCTTTTCTTATGACAAATAGATCAACTTACAGCCGTTACTACAGAGCAGATTACAGATAAACACATTTCCTGCAGGAGAATTCATGTTGAGTGTTAGACGATATAAAATTGAACTGTTAATTTTTTACCTAGTTTATTGACCTTTTGACTTTCTTACATTCTTAACAAGCTTTCCCAAAAACCCAGCACGCCCTCCCACCACCCCTTCAACATCTACACAGTTCTCAGGGCAGGAGGTAATACAAAAGGCTAAATTGCAAGATTAATGGGGTGAGCAAAGGGAGGGACAGAAAAACAGGGTTTCCACTGAGGAGCAAATAAGGGGAGAGGTACATTGACTAACTCCCCCAGTTCCAGGTTTCAGGAGCCCTTCCACCCTAGCCAAGTCCTTGTGAGCTGCTCTTGGCTAAGCCAAGAAAGTAGTCAGAGGGCATTGTTCTGCAAACCTGACAAAGGTTTCAGGTAAATTTTAGTAGCCCTAATTTTTCTCTTGACAGAAAATAAGCACGAAGTCCAGTTTTATGACCCTGGGAGATTTTGATTCTAGCTTAGAAGCAGAGAGCTGTTTCCTTCTGGGAGTTGTTATTCTAGATTCATACACATCTGCAGCACAACAGTTCGTTGTCAGCAGGCTGACAACTGCTGCTGTAATTATTATAGAGCTGTCTGAGCCCGTGAGCTAGTTGTTTTAACTCAGGTGGTTGGAGGCATCCAGGACAATATTTGTCTGTGGGAGGCCCAGAATGCTCAACAACAGCAAAGTTTTATGTGACTACACCAATCCAGCAGTGATTGAATGGAACTCATTATTATTTTAATTTGCAGAGGCCACAGTGATTACCTTGAGCGATTCTTGCACTCTGACTGTGGGCAGAGCAGTCATGCATGATGACGACGTGTTTTGAAAGTCCATCCACCTCTCGGCCGAGCCAAGCGTGCTATGCACGTGGCCAGCGTGTGAAGGTACGTAACCACATGCCTGGCACTGCCTGCTGGTTCCCGGGCAGCCAGTGCAGCTCAGAAGCTGCTGCTGCTGCCGCCGCTGCTGCTGCTGAGAGCTCAACAGCAGTATGAAAGGGCTCTCTGGATCAAGCAGGCTGCTGTGCACTTCACAGTTTGAGGGAGCAAAACCAGTGCATTTTGTTGTGTTTATTTTCTAACCCAGAGGCTTCAGGAAGGTCAGGCCCTCAGGGGCAGTCACTGGGGCAGAGCAGACATACCTCCTGGACAGCACGTACTGCTCAGAGGGGACATGGGACATTTAATTGTGCTCTGGGAGAGGCTGCCCTGCTTGAAGGGCTCTGTCGGGAGAGGCGAGTACCCATACAAGTCCCTGCTGTTCCTTCGCGCTGCACCCTTATTTCAGTAGCCTCGCTGCAGCTGTGGGTCTAGTCCTGGACCAGATGGGAAACACTTGATGCAATACCCAGCAGAGAGAAGGGGAACAGCAGCAAGGACACATCTGCTGAGTCAGATAGCCTGCCCACAAAATCCTGCTCGCGACAGCTCTCAACGTCAAGCCTCTAACTCCAGAGCCAGGTCCCATTACCCTGCTTTGCGTTTTCCTTCTGTTTACGATGAGAAGACATCAGCCTGGGCGTAACCTCTCTCCAGAGAGGCCACCACTCTGCTGCCAAGCTGTAGCTGTTCTCACCGGGGAGAGGAGACTGAGAGAAGGGAAAAACAACGGACAGAGCAAAGGGCATCCACGCGAGATCACGGCAGCTAACAGAAACCCAGAGCCTCCAAATCTCTGCCGAGGGGCCCCCTCCCAAATACTAATGGGCTGAAATACTGCTGTCCCCAGGAGACAGCTGTAGTTTTACAGTCTCCTCGTTTAATTTCCAGGTATTAATTATTGTGGGATAGTATTCCAATTTTAATCAAAGAAGAAAAAAATCACCCTAGAAATATAGCCTGTGCTATTTTCTAGGGATTTTACTGAGGAGGAAATGAGTGTCAGGTGGAGTAGAGGTGTGACAAGTGAGGTGTGAATATTTTTATATATCTATTCTGTTTGCTTTGTATATTCTTCCCCTCCATGTCTTCTTTTTCTTGCTGAAACGATGACTGAGAAACAGGGCGGTAAAGCAGAGCTTCTATAAAACCTTGATCAGAGAATAGGTGGGAAGGAGGGATCCCACGCGTTTCATGGCAGATGATGAGAAATAGCAGCTTGGGATGGCTGCGTGACTGCCAGCTGAAGAATGACAGGACGCAGAGGTGGGGCATGAGCAGTAGCACAAGCACGAAACTGAGCTGAAGAGGACAAAAAAAATGCAGAGTGATCGGGAATTCAGAACAGAGAAAGAAAACAAAGCACATTGTGAAACCTTTCCAATAATCAAGTATAACTCTGGGTAATTTCCTCATATTGGTCCGAATGTGCATTTCAAGTTTAAATTTGTGCCTAATCCATCTTGGGGTAAAGTAAAATAAAAATAGGAATGTTTTCCCTCCGCCCTCAGCAACAGAGGAATGATGTGGTAGCGCAAAGCGCTCAGAATAGCAGTTGAAATAGCCCGTGTGTGGGCGGAGCAGGTACAGGAGCATCAGTTGGTGCTCTCCCCTTCCCCTGGCTCTGCTGCGGCAGAGGGAGATTTGCCGGGGCGCAGCTGGAGCCCTGAGCAGGAGAAGGAGCAGGAGAATAGGTGGTGATGCGGATATCGCTTCCAGCCACTTTGTGCACAATTGTTTCTTGCGGGTTAGGGGAACGTGGTGCAGTTGGCTCCTCTTTCACTGCCTGTGCTGTCTATCTGTTTCTCCTGTCGTAAAGGTTGCTTGTCCCCTTTCTTCTGCTTTTTCCCCCCAGGAGACGCACTGTTCCCTATGCTGTTCCATCGAGCACAAACAGCCCCACGGGGAGAAGGACGTACGTGACCAGCAGTTGCCTGTGTGGGCATACAATTTCCTGTGAGCAGAGAGGGGCCGAGGCAGGAGACCAAGCCCGGGGCTGCCCCTCGCTGCTGCCGAGCCAGGAGAGGACATGTTGGGTCAGGACATCCTGCCAGGCTCAGCGCCGCTTCCTCCCGGGCCCTCTGCCCAGTTCTGTCGCAACCGAGCCCCGACCTGATGCACCTCCTGTTTTGGGACTTCCCCCACCTGTGTCACGACTAGACTGGGGGACTGTAACCCTTCAAAATGCTTGAGGCATCTACAGCAGAAGCAGGGCCAACAGGGACGGTAGAGGAAAGGCTGGGAACTGGGAGCGCGGGTGTTGGCCACCGTATCAGACCAAAAACTCCGTCTCCGGGTTTTTGTTGCAGCTGCCTCGAGTAGGCTCCGGCTCCGGCGAGCGCGCTCCGGCGCCCGGTTTTGCTTGCGGCTCCCGCTGCCGTGTGCTGCCGGAGGAGGCTCCGGGTCCGGCTGCCGGGCGGGCGGCGATCCGGCGCCGGGTTTTGCCCGGTGCCGGCTGGGGAAGTTGCTGAAGTTGGGCCGCGAGTGCCGGGGCTGCGGCGCGTCCTTCCTGCGGCCCGGCCGGTGCATGATGGAAGCAGCATGGCCGCCCACCTCTCCCTGACACAGGTACCTCCCGCCGGCCTCCGCGCGGGGAGCGGGCTGCCCGCCCCTGCCCGCCGGCTCCGGGGCCCGGGCGCCTCCCCGGGGGTGGGGGTCGGGACAGGAGCAGGGGCCTGGGGCTGACCCGCTCCTGAGGCGGGTGGCGGGGCCGCCTCGACGCCGCTGGGGAGCGGCTGGGTGCTGCCC
>VZSZ01004472.1:0-14794 GCA_013398815.1 Ibidorhyncha struthersii | reverse complement strand
CCCGGGGTGGGGTACCGGCGGGCCCGGCCTCCCCCCGCGCTGGCGGCGTGGGGCCGGTCGGTGGGCCGTAGGCAAGACAGTGGGCTCGGAAGGGAGACCTTAATTTCTTGTTTCAGCAGAAACTTAACTCCGAATATATATATTTTCTTTCTTCTGGTGGGCCCTGTGGTGTGGGGACACTGTTTTTGCATACTGCCCGTACAGGTGCCTAATGGTGAGGAGCTTTGCAGGTGATAGTCTTAAAACTTGGAGAATGTTAGCACCATGCGGTGGTCAGGGGATCTCACTTTGCCTAAATCTTTCTTGCTTGCATTTTTTTTTCCTGATGGTAGTAGAATTGCTGCATACTGTTGGGATTACCTCTTATTCCCTAGAGATTTGATAGCTAATAAACTGCACTTGTTGGTACTTTTTTGTTTCATTTAGAGGGGATGTGAGAAATTTGCATTCCTACCTGACATAAGCTCGAGGTGGGCCTGTTGGTACACATGCTCCTGGTCTGGGGTGCTTCAATCAATACTCAGTTGTCACATTTACAGAAAGTAAAGCTGGTAAATAAGCATGACTCACTTAAGCACATATAAGTAAACTTAAAAAGTTGGCAGCAAGACTGCTCAATTTGCAGTTACTTATGTAGCTGATTTGAGAAAGTCATCAACTATTGCAAGGAAAGAAAGGAGGATAGTTCAGTGAAAAGATGAACTTCAAATACATGGAGAAAATAAATGTGTCTTTAAAGGCCTAAAGATATACAATTATGAAGTAGTGCCTCCTCTGAAAGCTTGCTTTAATGTTAACATTAGGTTAGCCTTTTCTGTATCTCTTTTTTAACAGTCTTCCAGCAAAAGAAAAAGGTTTAAAAGATTTTCTTACTGAAGAGGAAGAAAGCTTTCATAGACCAGTAGCCTTAATTCTGTTGGTCTAAAGGCATGGGCTATTCTGGATCTTTATTTGGAGAGGCGGGGGGGAGTGTCTGCTCTAGTGCATTCTACAGCAAGACATTATTGCTTACAGGCTGTGTAATCCTTTCATTGTAGAAGTTATTTACTTTTTTGGTCACGTGGGAGGGGGACTAAATACAAATGTGATAATGTTGACAGAAGCAGAAAAATCACCAGTATCCTTAAAACCATTGTGACTACAGCTTACATCAGTGGTTAAATTGAGGAAGCTATTTCTGTTTTTGTTGACCGTTTGAGGGGGGGATGGTTTTTTTTTTGGTTTGTTTTTTTCTTCTTGCATTGCATAAGAATCATCTTAGAAGGTCCAGCAAGCCTAAAGATCTCTTCTTCAATGTAGGTTCTAACTTCTGGAATTTCAGGGTTATGAAAAGTCATAACAAATTAAGTGGTCTAAATCTGTTTAGATAAGCATGAGGAAGTGAAAATGACAGTATGGGTTGTTGGTGGTGTACAGTTCAGTTACAAACACCAGCAATAAAAAGTATGCAGATCGGTACTTTCTGCTGTAGACCACGTGCAGAGAATAAGAGGCGTATTAACCTGCAGTCAAGCTCACAGTTCTGTCAGATGTTCTTTTCCCCTCCCCATGTTTGGTTTGACTGTAATTTAACATAGCTAGGAAGTTGGGTATTTCCAAATGAGACCAGGGTATTTTCAGATGACTTTGCAGCTGCAGTATTTGAGAGGGCTGGGCATCCTTTATTTGAATATCAAAGCTCTGTTTAAGTAATTTGAAACTTTTTGGTGCTAATTGTATCCTGTTGGCTGATTACTACAAGTATTTCAGGCCTATGTGTAGCTGTAGTGAAATTTATTACACCGAGTATGCTTGAAAGAGTGTTGCAAACTGAAGGTGATTATCTCTCCCTCCTCCCCCAATTTAGGAATAATCTGAAATATCTTTTATCTCCCCATTTTGAACTCATTCTGCAACATCTTGTTGCCACTTTCATTTGCTCACTAAGTGTTATGGTCTGAGCATAACTTAATTTAATAGGGAACTGCTAAGGGGACTTCTACGGAGTAAATGTTTTATTGTGGTTGCCTTTAGTTTGGAACCAAGCTAGCAACATCAATGAGAAGGAGCTGTTCCTATCTCGCAAATTGTCATCTGTTGTTGGAAAAGTCAAATTAAGCTGTAGCCGATATGAGGACTTGCATTTTTGACCTTCCAAGGATGGTGGCTTATCTGGCCTGCTTAATTTAGGGAGGAAGAAAGATCAGAAATCTGAAGATGCAGAAAATCTGCATCTTGAGAGTGGGGAAGATATGGTTGTTGAAAACTGGTGTAATACAGACATTCAAAAACTTCTTGTTGCTCTTGAAAATTGAACTTGTGGTTTATTCTGAAAAACTGCCTATGTGTGATGGAGGAGGAAACTCGCAGTTTGGGGCAGGACTGTAAAGATTCAGACAGAATGGGAAGATAACTTTTGTGTTACTTTTCTTGATGTCATGATATACTTTTTGTGAAAAAGGTGGTAGTCATCTTAAAAAGTAGTTGTGGGCTGCTTTGGTAAACAGGACAAAGTCGTGCAACGTCAGTTTGTATCTTAATTAGCTGCAAGTCTCAGTTTAAATTACAGTATTGTCCCAGAGACTCCAGAACTGTGCGTTGTTGTTGAAGAGAAGCACTGAATGTTACAACTGAGGCTAAGCTAGATAGATACCTGTCTATTGCATGCATTGCCAGGATTCACATCTTGTTACTGGAATATATAGGATGTAAATACTTACAGTACGAATGAGACTTTCATAGTAATATATACATTATCTATAAGGTAGAGCCAAAGCTTTTGAGGTTTCTGGCAAACTTCTGATTTTTTTTTTATTTTGTAAGGCATCAACAAAATTATAAAATTAAGATCTTGGTTTGGTTGTGGGTTTTTTGTTGTGTTGTGTGTTTTAACTGAAGCGAGAGATCTGTTGTTCCTCTTTCTGTCCTCCATGAAAGATGAGGAAATCTGAGTATGCATGTGTGTGTGTTTAAACTTGGGTGTATTGGAGGCTGGCTGCTCCTAAAGCAGGTAGAACTTAATTTTTTTTTTATTGATATTGCATCAACCATGTTAGAGAGCAGCTGCATCTAAAAAGGCAGTGGAGCTACTCTTTCATGTTATACAGGCTTTGTTCAGTACTGATTAGAAGATGGTGTAGGTTTCCTGTAATGATTTGAAAATTAAATCGAACCATTCTTAATTATGCGGTGACAGACATCTATGCAGAGAGAAGATGGCAGAGTTTCTGTGCATGCTTCAGCTGTTCAGTGGGAATGAAAGTGCTGAATTTTGAAGTACTTGGTAATATTTGTATATAAATTTATAGTAAATATTTTCTTATGTTTGCTTTTGTTATTGCTGTAGGAGATACGCTTGGTTATAGAATGGAATGTTGGAGAAAGCTTTACCATGAAACCCTTCAGATCAGACAGTAAAGCATTAGGTGAAAAACACAACCTGATTATTGTTTGAAAAGGGCATTGTAAGAAAAGCAGCTCACCTTAAACTTACCTGCTTTTTGGCTGGTTGCCTTTTTTTTTCCCCACTGGTTTATGTCTTGTTTGTAATCCTAGCAGTATTGTGTGCAGGCTGCCTACCCACGGCTGTAGAAGGGCTTCCAAGTAGGATAGTTCCTGGTACTTATGGTTGCGTCTTTGGATAAATTTCATACCATTGTCAAACTTTAGGAGGAGCTGCACCTAGTGGTGGAAGAGCACTGAGAGGAACTGCTTGCAGTTTGTTCCTCCATCCCTTCCCTTCTTATCTTCTTGGAAATAGAGAGCTGGGGCTCTTGGCAGTTTTCTAGAGGAACAGCTCTTTTCCGTACTGAGTCCTTCTGGGAACCAGGAAACAGCAAGGGACTACACAAAGAACGTTTATGACCAGATTGTGTCGTTTGGCTTGGAAACTCTTAAAATTAATCCTAGAGCTTTGCATCGTGATAGAATACAGTGTTTTGGATTTTAATCAAGCTAGAAGGGGAGAAACAAGCTATTCTAGATCATTTGAGTTGGAGGGGAAATTTATTTTTGTTTGTCTCAGTGGACAGCTTTTTGTTTGTTTCCTTTTAAATGTTTTTTGAGTGAAGGAAGGTTGTGGGTGGACGGGGTGGACAGACTGGTAGTAGTATCTTATTACACTTAAATGCGAGTGTGCCAGAGGGATGAAAACATGGGGATATAAAGGCTTGATTGACACCAGAAGATGAAAAAGACGGGTGTCCCTGAAGGTGTTTTTTATTTCCTAGGTTAGTATTCTAAAGTTCATAGGTTTGTAACAAAGGTTGTAATTACTAGAGCAGACATTACTCTTAAAGTGATACACTTTTAAATGGAATCATAATAACGTCTTTCTATTTTTGTATGCTGTGGAATCTGACCTCTTCTCGCTCCCTCCTTTTTGCACTGAAAACAAGTTGAATTGACTCTCTGCAATTGGTTGTTATAAATCCCATAAAAAGAATTTTGCCAGGTAAATTCTACAGCAGCACTCTGAAAGATGTTGAGCAGTATTTTTCTTTTTATCCCAGAAGATTAAGAATATCCTAGACTATATTTGTATCTGTTGTTTTATCGTGGGGTATACTTTGAAGGAAAAACAAGTCTGTTACTAGCAAAATAGCCTAGGAAATTTTTTTACTACTATTATTCTATTTGGTGTCACAGGAAATTCCAGTTATTGCAGTGATACTGGTGTTAAAATGAATATTGGAAACACTAATGAAATAAATCAGAATTACTGGCTTGTACTCTAAGTACTGAATGAAAAGATTGTTTTGCACTTAGTGTTTTAATTGCAGGACTTCAACACGATGTTTCCTGTCCAGGAGTGACAATGATCAGTTTGTCTGTAGTAACAAAACATTTGGCTAAACAAAGGATGATATTGGGCAAGAGGGATGATGCGTGAGAATGGATACTTCTAGCCTGTGTGCTGGCCAACTCTTTTCTAGCTTTCTGCTCATCACTTTTATTTGAGCCTGTGCCTATACTTCTACATTATAATGAGTTAATACTGAGTAAGTAAAATACCTGAATGTTTAGGTGAACTACCCCTGTAGATTGCTATTCAAAGCATAGCTGAGTTGGTAGGTACAGCCTTTGAGATTTAGTTAAGAAAATATAGTATGCTTTGGAGCATGCTGGGGTGTGATTGAAAGTGTTTTAGTTGTATTGGTGTTACGGTAGTCAGAGGTCTTGCAAAACTTGAATATATTTCATCAGGCTATTTTAAGGGATGTGTAAATGCCTGCTTAGTTGGTGGCTGAAATAATAAAAGTCTTTGGGTACCAGAGCAAAGTCAGAGCAAGGTTAAGGTATATAAATGGATATACTGCAGTGAATACCAATGATGGTTTCTCAGCTGTCCTGGTTTCAGCTAGGAGCAAGTTAATTTTCTTTCTAGTAGTTGTTGTATTTCTGATTTGGTATGAAAGGAATGTCAATAATACATATTGTTTTAGTTGTTGCCAGGCAATGTTTATAGTTTTCAAGGATTTTTTTTCAGCCTCCCATAGAAGCTTAGAAGCCTAGACAGAGTGATGGAATGGCCAGTGGAATTTTCTGCACCATAGATGTCATGCTGCATATATAAATGGAGTTGGCTAGGGAGTGGGTACTCACGATCACTGCTCGGGATGGTGCCAGTTCACTGGGTGGTGAGACTGACTTGTGCCATTATTATTATTATTTTCCTTTTCTGATATTGTTCTATTAAACTGTCTTCGTTTCAACCCATAAGTTGTTGTTTTTTTCCCTTTCCCCTCTTTTTCTCCCTCTTCTCCCAACCCTTGTGGGAGGAAGGGGGGGGGGAGCGAGCAGCTGTGTTGTCCTAGCTGCTGGCTGGGGTTAAACCACGACACCAGCCTATGTAATTTTTGCTGTGTGAGAGGTATTTCCCACCCACCGTCC
Source organism: Ibidorhyncha struthersii (assembly GCA_013398815.1). Lineage (NCBI taxonomy): Eukaryota > Metazoa > Chordata > Aves > Charadriiformes > Charadriidae > Ibidorhyncha > Ibidorhyncha struthersii. The sequence goes on along the minus strand of VZSZ01004472.1, from coordinate 8,923 downwards.
AACAAACAAATAAAAATTTACCTTTCCCCCTCACCTCACCCCCCAAAAAACCCCAAACAAAACAAAAAACCCTAGAGAATCAGAAATGGCATGTGGTTCGTAGAAGAAACTGAGTGCCTCTGGGGCAGCGTACTTGCTGAATAAGCACATGTCAAGATCTGAATAGAAGTTCTGTTATTTCTAGCTGTTCTCTATAATTTGTCTTTCGGGATGTTCTGCATACTTTCTGCAGTTGAACAGGCTCACTAAACCCCTGACTTCTACCAGACTTCCCCTCTTAGTTTTCTTTGATGATCAGCACCTGTGAACATCTAAGTGCTTTGCCAAAAGAGCAACTGTATTTGGTGTTGCTATAGGAAAATATATGTGGTTTTATTTAAGCTGTCACCATTTATGCACACTGTATTAAAGTGTTTTCCACAACTGTATGATTGATGACATCTAGAATACTGTTGGTTTCCATAGGTCAATGCAAAATTTTAAATTTTAAAGCTGAAGAAGCTACGTTACTTGGATTCAGTTTGTAGAAAGGTCTGTAAATCCTGGGGTTTAGGATCATATTCCTCTTAAGGGGGAGGACTCTATTTTTGGATGATATTCAGAACTGTGTGTTTGGGGATTTATTTTAGTATGTATAGTGTAATTAACTTGTATTATGCTCAGTTGTTCCAGCTGGGTTTGTGAAGGCAACACATTGCAATAATTCTAGGGTTATTGTCTGCATAAATGCACCCAGTCATGCACACGGTCTTTGTTTTAGGCATTGGTCTTGTACCTGCTCTTATGTCGAGGAAGAGAGGTAACCCTAACAATACATGTCTTGAGAATCTCTTGGGCAAGGGTACTTGGTGTAGACCAGGATATTAGTTTCAGGTCTTGGGTTTTTTTAGAGTTTCTAAGAATGGTTTAAAAATAGATTTGTAAAGGAAGGGCCTTTTCCAAAGAAGCTGTTTATCCTCGTCCACCTACGTTTAGGTGAGCACTGAATGTCTGGTAGATGGCAGTGGAATTAAGGCAGAAGTTATCTCTGGTAAGGATTCCAGTTACAAAAAACTAAGTTGAAACATTACTTTTTTCACGTTACACCATTGCTGTGGATTTAGTTGTGAATCCAGGAATTAATCTGGATATCTGAAAATTTTACAGACACATTGCCTATGTCACTAAATTCTAAAGAATGATGCAGTGGATAACTAAATAAAATGTTATTGTTTTGTATTCATTAGAGAGCACTTCCTAGCCAGTATCGTTTCAGATTTCTTCTTTTGCCTCTAGATGATCTTGCTTGAGAATTCTTCTTTCACACTGCCTGACCTGTCTGATAGTAATCTGATAGTGGTTAGTATCATTGATTTCAAACCAATAATTTAGTCTTCTAAAAGTTACAGCATGAAGAGCTGTCATAGTCCTCATCACTTTACAGAATAAATAGTTATATAAATGCTTCATGCTTCCTTGAAGGCCAGTAAGAAGTGTTTTCTATCTATGGACCTTCGGGGTTAACTTTATCTCTCTCTCTCTCTCACAGCTATCGAGTGCAAATCCTGTGTATGAGAAATTCTATCGACAGGTATGTATGTTCTTGCTCAGAGAAAAAGCTTTATTTTGTATTTTAAAGAAAGAATATTCTTTTGCTGTAGACTTCAGCATGGTCAACAGTGTGTAAACAAAGTTCAAGGAAAATTATTCTGCTTTAAAATGTATTTTTATAGTAACTAACACGGGTCTGAGCTCTGTCAGTATAAATTTACTATTGGTTGTAAGATGACTTATTTAATTTCCTTGGAACTGCCAGGTGTGTATGACATACATCACTCTACAGTAATAAGACTGTTAGCTCTTGGAATGGAGTAAATTCTTGAGAAATACTGTATTGATATGTTCTTTGTTACTTTTTACAAGTGAAGCTGAATTTTCTGTGTCTGTAGTGCAGTTCGTGCTATGTAAGAATTGCATTTCTCTCGGGGTTTTCCCAGAGGTTCTTACAGGGTGCTGTAAGGAGTGAAATTTGGACGGAAGGCCACTGAATGCCAAAAGAATGTGTGTAGTTCTTGCTGCTTCACTCACAGATACAAATCTTCTGACTTTATAAAATAAAAATAAAACATAATATATTTTAAAATAAAATAAAGTAATATGCATTTTATTTATCATGTCTTTTATATTTAGGCCCAGCAAAAATAAAGTCTGTTAATTCCTATAAATACAGCTTTTTTGAAAAACAGCTGTTTCAGCTACTCTATAATAGCAATATTTTGTATCGTGCATAATATATGTTATTGTACAAACATAGGTATATGAAGACTTTTAAGGAAATGTAAACTAAAGGAATGACTGTATAAAAGAATTTAAAATAGATTATATTTTTTTAATAGAAAGACCTGTTGAGCAATTGATGGACCCTGTAAAAAAAAAAAAAAAAAATCCCAACCTTATAGGAAGTGTTTTTTTCCTTTGTGCAACTGGTAACATTCCTATCTGTTTGTCCTAAGACAGGATATAGTTTATATGACCTCTTTATTTAGGAACTTCTTTTGGCTGTCAACATTAGAATGTAAGCTTATCTGCTGGGGAAGAGAGAAAACCATGATTTCTATCCATGTTCTATTTTTGGATTGTGCTTAGAGGATTAGTCCCATTATCAAGTGCATAAAACAGCAGTTAAAGTGTATCAACTTATGATGCCTGAAAAATTTGAGCTTTCCATTTTACTTTAACAAAGGTTTTTCTCCACTGCAGGAGAGTAGCAGTTTTGAAATTGCTAAACAAGAAGAGAGGGTTTACCATGATCTGATTTTGGATGGCTCCTGAGGGTTGAAGGAAATAGTGTCACCCTCACAAAGTTTTCCTTCAGTCTGACAGATAAATCCACTGTGTGTCTCTCTCTAGGCATTGGATTAAAAGCCTTAGGAGAATCCCATATTATGGTGATAATTATAGGGTTACAAGAAAAGGCAAGGAACTCTTTTTTTTTTATTATTTTTTTTTTATGTTAGGTTTCCTAGCTCAATACTACTGACTATTGCTGTCACGTATCATCTTTGCCACGTACCTGTTTGTCTTTTCCTCCTGATGGCAATTGCTTAACCATTGAAGTGTGATGCAAAAAATTGGATAAAGAAACTGAATTTAAGCACAAATGTGATACTGGTTCCTAAGTCACTTGCATCTTGCATTCGTTGGGACATATAGCCTCATGAAACTGGAGCACTATTTGTTGTCCAGCAGTCTCAGTAGTACACAAGAATGGGGATTCCTTAAACGTGATGTTACTGTTAGTGAAGTTTGCCAGTGGGTTTGTTTTCCAGAGGATTAATTTTCTGACTTGCTCAGCCAAACTCTTTTTCTGCAAGCATTTCTCCTAAAGAGTAGCTTTTGAATGTACTCTGTCTAAGACTTTCAGTGGCACTAGGTAACTCTTTCCTTCCCTCCCTTATTTAAGGAGATGTCAACTTTCAGAATAGAAATGTTAGAAAGACATTTCCCACTGCGTCCTATGGTGCTGGTAGAGCGTGTTTTTATTCTTTCATACCAGAAGCACTTCAGAGTGTTCCATGCAACTTGAGAATAAATTTATCATCTGAAATAGCTCTGATGCTTAGTACCCTTTCAGTTCTATCACAAACTAATTCATCTGGTATAATGTGTGTTGTGAAATGGGCATAAATCCTGGGCTTTGTACAATGTGATTGAAATCTTAACCTTTCAATAGGGACACTTTTATTTCAAATAAAAGTTTTTCTGTTTAACCTTTTCTAGACTGACTCTCAAAACAGGCTGAGGTTAAATGATAAATTTAAATATGTGTGATAAAGTAGTAGGAAATTACTTAATGCAGTGTAGCAGGTAAGCAGTATGCCTGAGCTGCTGATTAATTCTTGATGAATCCTGAGTTGCAGTACTTCTCACTATTACCTTGTGACCTAATGACATCAGATGTATGTTTTTAACTTTTAATCACTTCTGGCTCTACAAAAGACAGCTTGGAAAAAGAGCGTTGTTGGCCAGTACAGCTATGAAAACTGCTTTTTGCACATCAGAGGAAAAGCTCTGCTAAGTCAGTATGTAACTGACAAACACCAGCGATCTTCTCAGTGCAATAGTCAAACCAGTTTTCTGCACTATTTTAATGCTTGGTGAGTACCCTGATCCCAGCACGCAAGACTGAGTAATTTGTAAAGAAATTGAGATCAGCCCTTCAAAAATATAGTTACTAAAATTTAGGGACTTAGTTGCACAAAAAGAAACTGCAGCCATATTGTTTTAAATAAGAATGCTGCATAAATCCCTTAAAGTCACCTTCCTCTGGGTGGGAGGTGAGGAAATGAAACACAAACACAGCTGATAATGTGTTGCTTTGACTTTCCTGAAAGAGTAGAAAAGTCCTAGGCTGGAGGTTTTCTGAGTGGGTGCCAGGATTACTGTGCTTATGTGCAAGGGCGACTCCACTGTCTGAAAAGGGGATTTGATGCAGTGTCTCGGCAACTTTTTGCCTGTAATATGAACAGCTCTCTCATACAGACTGAATTAGATATTTTAAAAATCTGAAAAGCAGGCTAATTGCAAGGCTGTAGCGTTTGTGATTTTATTCCCCTGACCAGGGAATCCTCAATTAGAGGAAACAACCTCTCCTAATTAAAATCAATTAGTTATGTTGAAAATAGAAGATGTTTTCACTTTTATATTAAATGGTGCTTTTGGGATTGTTTTCAGTTTTGTTGTTCAATTTTAGAAGCAGAAGTATCTACAACCTTCATCTGCTGCAGCATGCTTTCCAAATGATAAATCCTCTGCAGTCTTTTGCTAGCTAGTTCTAAGCCCATCTTTGGGAGCTGTTTCGTTTGAGCACCTTGTGTGTACTGCACCTGTGAACTTGAAAGGTTGGTCTTATGTTCCAAACAAAATATTGAATATAGTCTTTGTTTAAACACAAAGCCTTGAGACTGTAAATGATGCAATGCATCATCATCCTCAAGTGTTTTGCTGTATATTCCCAAACTGTCTGTTCTGTCTGAAGCACTAGTTTTCACTTGGCGTTCTCAGGCTATATCAAAGACAGCCATGATGACTCAGTGTTCAGCAAGTACTCAAAAAGCATTGATCTTCAAAAGGGGGTACAGGAAAATCTAATGCTAGTGTCAAGTTATTTTTTCTGTGTGTGTGTACTTCAGTTTTCCATGCATGCTCATTTATTTGTAGGATTTCAGTTTTTGTTCGTTCTCTCTCTGGGAAGTGTGGAAAGTAAGTGACCTCTGTTGCCTCTTTCCTGTCCTTTGAAATGTTTGTCATGTCACAAATTCTTCAGAGTTTCAGGGCATCTCAGCTGATCATGGATGGGAAGAGTTTGTTTTTGAAGATAGTATTGTATCACTTTTATCTATAAAATGTAAGATATTATTTCATCTCTAGATCTTGTAGGACTTGTACAGCTACCTGTCCAATGTAGTAAGCCTGACAGTTTGAATTGACTGAAAATACCCTTAGACCTCTTCTCCATACTGTGGCCTCTTTAGGCATCCTTTTGCTTTAGGCTCCCAAAGACTTGCAGCTTTTCCTCTCTTTCCCTTGTCCTCATGTATGTAGTGTAAGTTTTACTGCTTGCTTCTTCCACTTGAAGGTATAGTTGAGGTACTGTTTGCATTTAGGAACTTGGATAAGTCTATTTTAATGATCTCCCTATTGACCCAGGGAGAAATGCATGCTATATGATATTCTGCCAAAACTATCACCAACTTCTTCATTGTGTAAATAAGTTTCACTTTAGGGAGTAAGCATTTCCCTCTTCTAGGGTGGTAAAGGTATCTTCAAGCAGAGCCTTCTTTTTCAGACCATAACAGTAACGAATTCAGAGCTGGACAATTAAATGTAATCAAACTCTTGAATTGTAAGGACAGAGAAGTCCTGAAGTTTTGCAGGCATCAAGAAGAAGGTCCTGTGATTACAAAGGGCTAATTAGATATGTTCAGATGGTGGCCTAATGTGAACAAACTTCCCTGTCTACTGCATAACTTGAGAAATTCCTGGGCCTTTGTTTGCACTTAAAACTTACTATTGGAGACCTCGAAATCCAGGTGTAATCAATGGTTAGAAACTTACAGCAGTGGACAGTTGTTTGATTTCATATGTATTAATGTTTTCCTCAGTTTTTAAGTAGAATTAATCTAAATCTTCATTGATGACCTGTAAGAGTAAGCTTGTGTTGGGATGCTGGCTTGTGACTTGGGAGACCGGGATTACCTTCCTCGCTTCTGTCCCAAACTGGGTCATCTAGGCAAAATTCTTACTCTCTCTGTGTCTTAGTTGCCTCCTGACAGATGGGGATAATAGCGTATTTTTCTGGAACGTTGTAAAACATATTAGAGTGTGAAAGATGCTTGTTTATGTATGCATGATATATCTTGTATTTGGCAGTGTTAGTTTAAGATAACAACTTCCAAATCCCTGCTGGTAATATTAAATCTGGAGCAGCTAGTTCAAAATCTCTTACTTTATTGTAACATGATTTTTAATTAAAGGGAGGTTTTCTTTTCTGAAGAAAGTCTGAAGATTGTTCTCAAAGTGACTGTGTTACTTGAGCATTCTTTGTTAGCTTTTTGAGAGCCTGCGTAAAGAGATTGCATCAGTTCAAAAGCTAGTTTGTCATGTAAGGTTTTTTTCTCCCCCCAGGTTGATTCTGCTAATGCTGGAAGAGTGTTAGCTTCTGATGCAGCTGTTTTCTTGAAAAAGTCTGGATTGACAGATTTGGTACTTGGAAAGGTATTTAATGATAATTACTTAATTATCCTTTCTCTTGCTTCACTTAGTAACCTGTGTAAATTAAAATACTTAGTGGTGCAATAGGATACGTGATCTTCCCTAATGTGTGCTTCCCTAGTAGTTGTGCTATCCAATAGTTTCCAACTTCAGTATCCTTGCTTATTCTACTATGTATGTAGCTTGCAGTCTAAATTAAAACAACATTTAAAATTTTCACCATAAGTAAGTACTGTCATGGAAGTTAAGGCCTGGACTTTCATCCAAGGATAAATTGTTAAATGAAGTGAGAGCTTGCCAGCTTCCTCTCAGTGCTGTGGAATACTTTGTGTTTATTATTTTTATGTTTTAGATTTGGGACTTAGCTGATACTGATGGCAAAGGTATCCTGAATAAACAGGTATGATTATTTATATGATAAATATAGAGTTTACCTAACCATTAGCAAGCCTTGAAATAAGATAAAAGTTAAGATTTCTGGTTCAGGAAAGCAGCTTTTCTAACTGACTTTTTTCAGATGTTTCTGATTGGAACTAGATACTTCCCACTTCAGTGTAATCTGCAATAAATGAAGCAGCCTTCAGCTACCTCATCAGTTTTTCTTCAAGTCATGAAATGAGCTGCTGTGTAGCTGTGCAATACAATATACAGAAAAGTAATTTAAGGGTTAATGTACTGTATTTATTATAAAGGTGACTTTTCCTCTTAATCTTGGAGGAAACTGCAGAAATTAAAATTCTAGTAAAATCTTCAGATGTATCTTCTTATGTATCTAATTTTGGTGGACTTGACATTAGTACGTTCTGTTTGGCGTTGTTCTTCCAAAGTTGTAGCGATAAGCAGTATGGCAATCAGACTAGCGTATCAGTGGTGCTACTGAAAAGCTCTAATGTATGTTGCTGTTTGGTTTGAAGTATAGTTATTTAAATAATAGCCTGTGGAGAGCTAGCTGCTTCATCCCATGGTGGGAAAAGGAGGAGCTTGTAGCATCTACCAAACAATTATTTGATTTTTTTTTTCAGACTCCTTTTGTTTCATTTTTCTCATGTGCTGTACCTTTCTTTCATCCCCCTACATCAGCTGTCACCTTTGGGATCAACTCGGTTCCTCCAAGAGCAGCTGTAATGGCTACTTTAAATTTTCACTGCTCTGCCGTAGAAGAACTGAGGGCTGAGAACTGACTACACTAACCACGAAGTTACTAAATGCTTGGGGCTAGTAATTACAAACTTTGCCTCACTGGAGGAATTCAGCAGTTGCTGACTGCTGCTTTCTGTCACTTTGTGACCCCCTTTTAAGTCATTTGCAACCCTTTGTATATACAGCAATATTAGAAAACCTCTTAATTCTTCTGAAATTTGAGTATTTTCATATAATAAATCCTTTAAAATTTCATTTTTCCTGTAGGAATTTTTTGTGGCTTTACGACTTGTAGCATGTGCACAGAACGGATTGGATGTTTCCCTGAGTAGTCTTAATTTGCCTGTTCCTCCACCAAGATTTGTAAGATTTCTTTTTTAATTGAACATATCAGCTCATTAATAAGAACTGCTTTTAAGTAAACAATTAGAAAGCTTCGGTATAAATACCAAACATTTCTGAAAGTGTTCTTGTAGGGGAATAGTGCCCTACAATGGGGGGAAAAGTAAGCACTGTGGAATAAGAATCTACATGTTCTAATGGGGATTCGAATATAAAATCATGTGTAATTTAAATATATATGGTGTTTGTTCTATTAGTGTTGTCCTTAACAGAAGAAACATTTTAAATTTCTTACTCTAAATTTAGGTATCTTTAACTAAGGTAGGAGTGACCTTCTCAAATAAGGGAGTGATTTTGCAAGGTCAGAACCATGTCTTTTTAAATGCTTTTGGTTTTTTTCCTATTTTTTCTTTAGACCGATACTAACAGTCCTTTGCTACTCAGTGGAACAGCATCAAGTGATGTACCATGGGCTGTTAAGGTAAACTAAAGATGAGGCTGTTACCTAGAACTATGATGTGGTTTGCAAGAAAACAAATCTGAGAAAAATGTAATACTACTGGTAGCTATAGTTTATAAAGTATGATACATCACTGTTCATCTGAAATCTATAATTGGGCTCATAGACCTAATTCGACAAAACCATTTCACAGAATCGTCAGGGTTGGAAGGGACCTCTGGGGATCAT
>VZSZ01004471.1:247367-306267 GCA_013398815.1 Ibidorhyncha struthersii | reverse complement strand
CCACAAGCCCTTCCCTGTTTACAAACAACAGGTCCAGCAGGCACCTCCCCTAGTCGGCTTCCTCACCAGCTGTGTCAGGAAGTTGTCCTCAACACACTCCAGGAACCTTCTAGACTGCTCCCTCCCTGCTGTATTGTATTCCCAGCTGATATCTGGCAAGTTTAAGTCCCCCACGAGTACAAGAGCTCGTGATCTCGAGACTTCTCCCAGCCATTTGTAGAATATTTCATCTGCAATGAATTGATGGAATTGAATTGAATGGAATTGATCTCTACACCTTTGTTGAACGTTGTGGATGCTTAAACACAGCTCTAGAGCCCTGCATATGTACTTTCAGAACTCGATTTTGTTGCCATATGCAACTACCTAATACATTCAGGGTGTCCCATGTGTCTGAGATATTCACTTGGTGCTGGAAGATATGACTGGGACTTAAAGGAGACTCACTACCATTCCTTCTAGCATAAGTCTGCAGCCAGGTGGACATACAAAAATGTACTAGAGACATGTCTAGACAGCTGAACAGGTACCATAATATCAGGAGGAAAGCAAAATTGTAAAGGTAAAATTGTAGTGTAGTGTAAAGGTAAATTGTAAAGTGTCTAACACTCCTTCACAGTTTTCTTTCCCTCCTGGGTTTATGGATAATGTCTAACACAGACATTTGAAGTTAAAATCTCCATATAACAATGTAGATCACAAAAGGAAAGTAAAAAATTAAATTTTGAATCTACTTCTTTGTTCTTCTTCTTTCACTTCTTTAAACTTTTCTTCTTTTTCTAAGACACCACAGGAACAGCAGATTTTAAACTTCAGTGTTTTCTCAGGAATTTCAATACAACTTACAGATGTTAAGCTATGAGACAATGCCATCTACTTTGGTTTCCCTCCTCTTTTCCCATTATGATTAAAGGCAGGTTAATTTTATGATTTCAGAGCTGTGTACAGAAAAGACAGATATTGAAATCAAGGGAAGAGCACATACACTCTGTATCAGAGTTCAAGGAAAAAAACCAACCAACTAACCAACCAAGCAAACAAACAAAAAACTAAAATTCTCCAAGCAAATCTCTGCACAAGATGTCAAAACCAATTGTAAAAAATCATCCTGAAATATGTATTATTGTGCATCTATAACACTATATATTGAATTAAATCTAGTCAGCATTTAGAAGATCAATAAAATGCCACATACTATGTTCTTTATTTCTGAAGACTGCAAAAGAAAAACATGATTAACTGTTTGGACTCTGTCTCTTGTCAATGAGTGCTTGTATAAACATAAGTTGAAAAATTGTGATGTTGTGTTGCTCAAGACTGAAGAGCAGTCTTGCATACAGAAACCTCAGTTTGACACGTTGAAAGCACACATTGAAACCGTGTACTAGAAATCTGAGAGATGGACACATTGACACAAGTCAGCACACATTAAAACTGTGTACCAGATACCAGTAATAGTGCCTAATTGGCTTGAGTAATTGTAAAGATCAGAACTAGATGATATTCAGACAGCAGTAAATGTTTCAAATCCCAAGAAAGTCACTGAGAATTAATGAAGTTTATCACTTCACCAGATCTGATCTGACACTGTTTTATTGGAGTTTAGACAAAAGCGTGTTTAAACCACCAGAGTTTAGAGATGGAATACCTCTTGACGGAATCTCTTATTCTGCCAAATTCCCAATAAGAAACAAAGTAGGGACTAAACATGCAAATTATAAAAGCCATATAGTCGTAGGTATCCGTACTGTAGTATCCAAAAAGCTGAAGAGAATTCAAAATATAAAAAGAATGCATTTCTAAGATCTTTCAATATTTTCAATTCAGTATTAAAAAATGCATTCATCTTTAGATTTGAAGATCACAATTACAAAAAGCCCACACCACTGGCTTTTGGTCAAGACCAACAGGTTGTTCCAAAGGCCAAGGATTTTCATAGAAAGCTTTCCATAAGCTTTCAGGAGGTTTGATAAACAACAGTTAAATAGATATCTAGTATACCATTTAAGAATTCTGCAAAAACAGGCAACATCTTCCACCAGCCCAAGAAAAAATAAATATGAGAAAATAAAATCTATGACTTAAGTACTTGGCGAACTCCTTGATAAATGTTGTGAAAATTATGGCCATTTCCTCCTATTATCTCAAGTCTTAGTCTTCGGTTACTAAGAAATATCAGATTTATTTTAAACTTTAATGCTAAGAAGGAATTATTTCAGTTATTTCCTCTGGTTAGCAAGGCTGCATATATGCATTTCATTGAATCAGAATGCTCAGAGCATTCCCATCAACAACAGGAAGACACTAATTAATTTACTAAGGTCTATGAATTAAATGGTACTTATTTTTGAAATTTTATGTAACTTCTAAAATCCACCAGAATACAGTAGACTGTCCCAACATCTGGAAGTGTTTAAACAGAACTCATTTATTAGCAGATGACTGTGGAACAGATTTATTGGTATATAAAAATGTAAGTCAAAGTGATTAGATTGTGTGGTTTTAAGCACATTACTGACATCATTTTACTTATGTAGAATCTTCGCTTTAGACTAAAATGGAGTCATTTCTTGCTTTACTGTGAAAAATTTAGGAACAAGTTTTGAAAAGGAATTTATTAAAATTAATCTTAATTTTGAAAACTAATGTATGTAAAGATAATTACTTGCCTTACTAATGGCTTTCAGAAGTAACCATTTTATTAACCCTGTGAATAAATTAAAATGGTCCTTATCTTATTAATACGAAAACCCCTTTTGTGCTGTCTGTCTGGTACATCGGTATTTAAGGATTTAGAGGCCCTTTGGCTGTTTCTCTTCAGTGAGGCAGGTAAAATCACAGAGAGTGTGTGACTACCTTTGCAAATCCTCTATATTATAGATATCAATGCCCAGTGTTTACTCATTTTGAAAGTTCTGGAAACACAAGTAGAAATAAATTCAAAGGAACTGCCATTTCACAGTCCCCATTCATTGATAAAATACAGCCAAAAATGAACTTTTTCTCTGATAACATATAGGAGTACGAGTAGACTTAAACTAAAGATGTGATGTTATTATTCCCTGTATTCATGTTTGAGAAGCTGTTAAGTGAGGTCATGTTGTCTTTTTTACACATATCCATAAGGATATGGTAAAGAAGAAGGGATTGGGTTCACAAAGGAGCACTGCAATGCCTAACTTTTAAGTGTCTGGGACTAAGTTGTCAAGTCTTTCCAATAATGCACCAAGATAATACACTTAGCAAAAGTATTTGCAAAAAATAGCATACTGAATAGGAAGCACTGAAACCACAGCCATCTAAAAGGCTCTGTAAAGAAACACAGCAACTGAGCCAGAGGCTGAAAGTCAAACCAAGGAGGCTGGATTCAGCTGGCAATAGAGGTTCGAGGTTCCTTATAGTTCTTGACGTTTCTCGGTTCAGTTCAAACTGATTAATATACCATGAAATATGTTGGGAGTTTTCTTATTTTAATTAGTAGATATAACTACAGAAGAATAGTTTTGGATGGAAGGGGCAGGTATTATTTATATCCAGCATTCATATTTCCTCTTCCTCTTCTCCTTCCTGCTTGTACAGGATGGAGCTTGATCGTTGTTTCAAAATATAGTGAGGTTTCTGGAGGTTGTTCATAGGTAGCTGGTCCTCTATGTCCCAGCAGAATTTGAACACCCAGGAATTTTCACAAAGTTCAAGTTTTTTCCCTTTCGTTACCAGTTTCTCTTTTCCCACTGTTATATTCCTTGATGAAAAACAATCAGCAGCAAGACTAGAGGAACAGTCCATAATACTCTTGCCCATAATACTCTTGCTCAATCATCTGAACAGGTGTCTCTAGATGAAACCAGTCCTGTTCTGTTGTTCCAGTGGCATGGAAGCATGCGTTTGGAAACATCTTTTTCCTCATCACCCATGGCTCCATTTTCCCCCTTTCTTCTTGCACTTGCCTAACTTGATTATGACAATGTTTTTTCTCTGATCGTGATTACTGCTGGTTGATTAGTGTTGCTTAACATTTGAAAGAGTTTTGTGACTTCTTCTAAAGGCAATGTACTCATGGAAATGAGAAGCAATGGGCATAAAAAAGTCTGGGAAAGTAAGATATGTATAATGTGGCTGATATAATTTATATGATTTAGGATCTGAATTTCCAAAGTATTGATAACTTTGTAAGAAACTATGGCTGCCATTCAGCTTTTGTGAAGCCTAAAATAGTACAAGCCAGTGCAAAATAATCAGTTTAACCTGAATTAAGCTGATAATTTAACAACGATTTTGTCTTATAAAAGTACTTGTGAACTAAGTATTACCTAATATTTTTAGTATATTCATGCTTTGCAAATTTGTGTCATAATCAACAGATTACTGCTATTTATTACTTAAAAATATGAAATGAATCTATACAATGTATAAAAAGAGATGAGTAGGACTTCAGCAACTTGTTACTTGCAGAGTTTCATATTTTTATACTTTTTTATTTTACAAAAGAAACGGGCTTTTATTCTGAGATGTTATGGGAGGTTGATATGAGGAAAGGAAATAGATTCTTCAGATTCTGCTCTGATACAGATCAATCTTCATGCTGCAGATACATTATCATTCCTGAGAGAGCATTGCATGCGTGAATAGATTACAAAAGGTTAATAAATAACAAAAGCATGTTAGACTGAAGTACCATGTATTACAGATAATAATAAGCATATAAGTAGAAGGTTTTACAGTTAACCTATTGATCCGTTGAACTCTATAACAATTTACAGTAACTAGCTGACCACTCAACAACAGATATAGAATCCTTTATTATAATTTATATGTGGCCATCAATTACATATATTTTAAAACAAAACATGATTCAAATCCATGTTTAAAACTACTTCTGATAAATGGCTAGGTTTAATTAGCAACTACTGTCACTGTTTTTTTGTGATCTCTGAATCATGAGCTTGCATAGCTTTGGGGGTTCCTGCCCCTTGCTTTCTACTTTATCCTTCTCTCAGAAAATTCTTCTTTTGATGAAGTAAAAGCTATTTTTTAATATAGGAACAGCTACGTGTAAAGCATTGGTGCAACCCATGTATTATACAAAACTTTACCAGTGTACTGCTGCTAGATTGGGTTTTCTTTAATATAATATGCTATTAAAAATAATTAAAAGATGATGTACAAGAGACGAGTTATCCATGAAGCAGGGTGAGACACTGGGAAACCAGTAAAATCACTATTCTGTATAATTAGACTAAATTAGCTCAATAGACATTTGTCATTATTAATTTATTTCTTTTTTTTTTCATCTGTACAATTCCCAGTCATTATCAGGAACCTCCCCCATCTATTTCTTTTAACTGAAGATCAGAAAATAAATGTGACATAAATGTTGTTCATATCAATATGTTTTTCTGAAAAGCACAAAGGGAATTTTGAAGACTGTGTTCTTTTCTTTTACCTAAGTGACAAACAAAGTAGAGCTCCCCCACCCCCCCACCAATTATTTCATTTGTGCAAATGGTAAGTTTATGAACATTCTGCTCTGGAGCCTATAACCACACAGCAGCACTGTATGTGAAAGCAGGTTTATAGCCCCTAACAGCACTGTAAGTGCTTAACCATAATTTCTAATGATGTCTGTTGGACTTTACTCTAGGGATCATATATCTGTTTAAAAATGGATTTCATAGATGAAAGGGTTTTTTGGTCTAAAGAAACTGCAGATTCACATTCATCGTGCATATTTGACCTCTGCCCTTCCATTCTCAATCAGAAAGGACATGAGGCTGTTGTCTTTTTCTGTCAAAGTAAGTAAAACTGCCATTCGCTCCATTAATGAGAAATTCAGCTATTGATCTGATCTTTGCTCCACTGCCATTGATTTCTGCTCTTTGTTTTGTCATTTGGACCTAGAACTGTCAATAAGTTATTGACTGAAGAATAGAAAGTCAATCATTTGTATTCTCCTTAGAGCTTGTGGAAATTGAACTTATCTTCATATTCATTGACATTTTACTATGAAATTCTAAGCCTTTAATAAAGCTGTTTCCAGTTATTCTGTGCTTGAGAAGTTTATGATTATGAAAGATATTTTTTGACGCAATTAATTTACAGATTAATGGTTTCTAAATGGCAATAGAGAACAACTCAGCATTAAACCTCTATAAGTCAGCTTGTGTAGTATGTCTTTTACAATAGATTAAAATTATAGCTCCTCTGATAGTATAGCATTTTACATCCATGCATCAATACCTGAATTGCTATTAGGTTTTATTCTGCGTTGTTTTAATACAAGGAAAGAGTAAACAAAACAAGAGCAGAATATAGAAAACATTCACAGGAAACACTATCAACTGCAGATTTCAGTGCAGTATAGAAGAGAGGGTTTGAAGAAGAAAGGATGACTTCAGAGACCTTTTTTATATATAAATTTATAAAGAAATCATTGCTAGATTTAATTTTCTATTTGGATCACTAGTTACGTGTCCACTTTGAGGAGTTCTGAATTCTATGCTGGATGATCTCAGTTTTAGAGGCATACTTAGGTCATTAGTTTTTCAAGTAACATTTTTTCAGGTCACTAGATTCTCTGTGAGTAATTTTTTATGATATATTTTACTTGGTACTTCTGTACATGGTCTTTCAATTGAGTCCTCTGGGTAAACTAACAAAGAAGAGTAAAGGCCAAAAATATGTAGGCAGCTGTTTAAACCATGTTGCCAAAGAACATTAAGTACCCTTTCATTTGACCAGATACCCTGTGTCAAATATACGTTATTGGAAGATAGCCTGCCAAAGGTATATAACAGGAAAAAAACTCTGCAGCGTTTGAGGGAGTTGCTCACTTGGCACTTAGACATATAAGGAGGACAACAGAAATAAATACCAATACATGTCAGAAAATACCAGTTCTCAAAGAACGTGTCGAGAAACATGACACAGATAAACTTTACTGGTGGTTATAAAAGCCTTGGAATGGAAATCAAAATGTTAGTGAAATGATCACGAGCAGATTAAACAGGGCATGGTAGCATTGCACGAGAAATATCATCACTACTCAGGACATATCTAGGTCAATTACAATATTCCCATCAGTTTCCCAAAAATTTGTGTTGGTTGGGCTGTTGTTGATGATGTTCTAGACCCATTATCCACGTTTTTATAAAAAGGATCAATACCTATTTTCCTGATTCAGGATAAATAAGTGCTGCCATAATACCAATGTGTCTGAAATGGACAGGGGAGACAGTTGTTTTCATTTTGAGAAATTCAGATAAAAGTGAAAATATTTGACTTTTAATTACACAGACAAGGAATATAATCTCTGTAGTTTGCCCTAGTGATAATTTGGGATCAATACAGGGTGGAAGGAATGTTGACATTTGACAAGTTTTCATTGCAGAGAAGCCCCTTTCATCTTCCACTGAAGGACTGCACTGTTATTGATTTAACCAGGTGCACACCCTGCAGAAAGTTTCATTCCCTTTCTGCACACACAACACATATCATAATTTCCTAATAAATTCTCTCCTTCAACAATGACAGTCATGTTATACACCTTTATCCTCACATACAAAAACATGTATGAGTGTGCACATAAAGAGGCCAGAAATATGATTTTTTTTCATGGCTCCACAGTTTTATGCAAAAAAAAGCACCGTAGTGTGTTACAGTTGAGTATTCTGGTGGAATCCAGCAGGACAATGCTAGTATTTACACTTGTTTGCATGACCGTATTTTAAGATACTAAAGCCCACATTATAATCAGAGTATGGCTACTCTAGGTATGCAATGACTACTCCAGTGAAGATTCAGAGGTTATGTATATTTTTCAACCATCAAAATTTCCTGATGTTGGTAAAGAAGCTCTTCATATTTACTATCATAAATCACAGAATCACAGAATCATAGAATGGCAGGGGTTGGAAGGGACCTTCAGAGATCGTCTAGTCCAACCCCCCTGCCAAAGCAGGTTCACCTAGAGGTTGGACAGGATGGCATCTGGGCAGGTTTTTACTATCTCCAGAGAAGGAGACTCCACAACCTCTCTGGGCAGCCTGTTCCAGTGCTCTGTCACCCACAAAGTAAAGTTTTTCCTCAAGTTCAGAGGGAACTTCCTGTGTTCCATTTTGTGCCTGTTTCCCCTTGTCCTGTTGCTGGGCACCACTGAAATGTGTCTGGCCCCATCCTCTTCTTACTCACCCTTTAGTTATTTATAAGCATTGATGAGATCCCTTCTCGGTCTTCTCCAGGATAAAAAGACCCAGGTCTCTCAGCCTTTCCTCATAAGAGAGAGACTCCAGTCCCTTGATCATCTTTGTAGCCCTCTCCTGGACTCTGCCCAGTAGTTCCTTGTCTTTCTTGAACTGGGGAGCCCAGAACTGGACACAGCACTCCAGATGTGGTTTCACTAGGGCAGAGTAGAGGTGGAGGACAAGCCCCCTTGACCTGCTGGCCACGCTCTTTTTAATGCACCTCAGGATACCTTTGGCCTTCTTGCCCACAAGCGCACATTGCTGACTCATGGTCATCTTACTGTCCAGCAGGACTCCCAGGTCCTTCTCTGCAGAGCTGCTTTCCAGCAGGTCAGCCCCTGACCTGTGCTGGTGCTTGGAGTTATTCCTTCCTAGGTGCAGGACCCTACTCTTGCCTGTGTTGAATCTCATCATGTTCCTCTCCACCCAACTCTAGCCTGTCCAGGTCTCACTGTATGGTGGTACAGCCTTCTGGTGTGTCAGCCAGTGCTCCCAATTTTATGTCATCAGCAAACTTGTTGAGGACATGCTCTGTCCCCTTATCCATGTCATTGATGAATACATTGAACAAGACAACCCGGTACTGACCCCTGCGGAACATCACTAGCTACAAGCCTCCAACTAGACTCTGCGTCACTGCTCACCTATGAGGATGTTATGGGAGACAGTGTGAAAAGCATTGCTGAAGTTGAGGTAGACAACGTCCACTGCTCTCCCCTCATCTACCCAACCAGTCATGCCATCATAGAAGGCTATCATCAGATAGGTTAAGCATGATTTCCCCTTTGTGAATCCATGTTGACTACTCCCGGTAACTTTCTTTTCCTCCACATGCTTAGAGTTGACATCCAGAACAAGCTGTTCCACCACCTTTCAAGGGATGGAGGTGAGATTGACTGGCTTGTAGTTTCCTGGGTCCTCCTTCTTGCCCTTTTGAAGGCTGGAGTGACATTGGCTTTCCCCAAGTCCTCAGGCACCTCTCTCAATCACTACTTGCTTATAATTTTTCTTAAGGATCTAGTTTAATACATAATAACTTCTACTCAGATCAAAAGCCAAGATTTCTATTGATTTTGAGGAATTTTGTGTTTTGCTTTTTAATTAAGTTCTAGAAGCTTAATCAGCCTATATATAATGGACACATTTTGTTGGACATAATTCTATACACAAAGAATTCCCAAACACTTAACTTTTTTATATGTGAGAGGTGCCAGTGTACTTAACATCAGTCTCCCTTTCTTTTCACAGAAGTGCCATGTGTCATGAGATCACTGACACCTAACATCTTTGGAAATTTATCTGAAGTAGGACAAAGTTTTGAAATCCAAGGAAATTCCATGGTTACCTGAATGAGGAAACACTCAACAGAACACTTTTCATATTTATAAATTCATTTATGCTCATGATCTACAGTTGCATATTGAAAGCATGGGAACTGTATACTGAAAAAGGGAAAAACCTTGGAGGTAAGTTAAGAGGCAGAAGGTAAATGATCTCTTTGAAGGTGAGTAACAAATACAATTATAGCTACTAGTAATAGTATATAATAATAAATTGGATACAGCAATCTGGACAAACAAAGAAATAGGTTCCATGCTAGTAGACAAACATGATCTATTGCAGAGTTTTATAGAGTTTAAGTACATTGTACGTTTATATTTCTGGGTCCAAATACTAAGAATAAAGCAGCTATTACATTTTTCACAGTTCATTTCTGGTTTTTGCCCCGCAGACCTTGTATAACAGGAAAATGCGATCACAAGTTAAGTCTGCAAAGTCATTGCTTCTCAGGGACTCACAGCCAGTGGTGTTTAATGACCCATACAGGCCTGCTCAATAGGAACTGTTCTGCTCTCCCAGAACGGATGGGTTATCCCTTAGAAATATGTACTTTTACATGATTTTTCATATTAGTATATTAGCTTTTTACTCCAGTCTACTAGAACAGATTTTAGAGAGATCTGATCACTGGGGGCGGTGGGGGGGGAGAAGGAAGGCAGCTTATAAATTGCTTGCCCAGCAGGGAAATATTTTTTTTGCTTAATTTAAGTAAATTAGTTCCTTCACCTGGAAAACTGAGGTGTACACTCTATAAATTTTTTTATTTATAAAAACAGCTTTAGTAACCCATTACAGTTAAAACAATTGCAGTTTTTCACAGACTAGCTTTCTCTGTATTTCACTACCCCTTCCTAGCCTTCTCAATGTAAAAGCAGAAAAAAAAGTATTATGACTAAATCACTGAGATAAATATGTATAATCTGTGTATTGAATGATCTTTCTGATTTTCAGTTCTTTAGTGGAGTGCTTCATTTATTGGCATTCCAAATAACCTTATACCCAAATTGCGTATTCAAGAATTGTGGTGTTCAAGAAGTGAAACTTGGAAAAGTGAATTCTTAGACTAAAGCACAAATTTATTGCAAACTTTTATCTGTGCTTAAACATCTAGAGTTTGGTAATAAAAAAATAAAAAAATAAAATTATTGTCCTCTTTCTTTTACATAGGAATTCTCAAATTCAAATTTCCCACAAGAAAAGGACTCAATTAAAATGAAGTCCTGTAACAAACTTTCCCAGAGTATCAAGGAAGACTGAATATGAGACCTTTAACATAAGAAAAGTCCATTCTTAAAGGTAGTTCTGGAGAGGTTTTGGCACTGATCTCAATCTTGAACCAGAGCATATTCTAGTTACAAGGACAATTTGCTTGAAATTAAGGAATTTTCAAAGTTAAAAAGTTAATTTCTTTCATATCAGAGATCCTAGAACAGCAAGAAGTGCAGAAAATATTGCATTGCAAAGTATTTACACTTTCAGGCTTTTCACTTTCTTCCAACTCCATTACTTTTGTTATCTAAAAAAGAGATAATATTAAATTCATCTAGAGACATTGAATCATGAAACACTTTATCAAATGTAAAGATGAAGTGAATGGAAAACTATAAGTGACGTTTAATCAGTTTCATTGTTTAAATGTTATACATAGCTGTCAAAACATAATCAGAAAAAGCTACCATCTTTTTGCCAGTCACTGCACAAACTGACACAGAACCCTGTGTGAAATTGCTTATATTATATAGGTACATATAAAGATATAAACATATACCTTCATTCACACAATAGTGAAGACATCACCAAGCTTTTAATACTTCTGTTTCTTAATTAAAATATGTATCAGTGCAACCATTTTCTCCAAAAGTGAGACAATGCTGTAAGAATTTAAGGGTATAGGCTAAAAGTGGGGGTTTGCCACATTTGTTAGTTCAATTGAATTAGATTAACATGAATGAAAAGCATGGGTGGAAAGCTGAAATGCAAACAACCTGAATTTTTAGGTTTTAATTATAACATATCCTTTTAGCCCAGGCAGTTAGGCCTGGGAAACATCAAGTATGATCCCAAGAGAAAGGGATCAGCAGTACTTCTATTATGAAACACGATACATGCTTTCAAACTGCTTGTAAACTCTTCCCAACATGAATCAAATCTTGAAGTGCTCAAAACACTACTTTGTGGGTTTTTAAGTCATTTTAAATAGATCTTATTTCCTGATCAATATCCTCCCATTTGTTGGCATACCCATGTGCCCCGTTAAAGATATGGATATTTTTCTCTTATCTTCTCTCCCTGATTTGCAGCATGATGCGTGAAACAGATAAAGTGGGATGAGATCACCCTGTGTTTGCTATTGTAACTTCATGAAATTGTATTTCAGTTAAATAGATTTGGCATCATTTCTTAGGAAAGATATTAATCATTCTGTGCCAGGAAAAAAGATTTCAGAGAGAAATTTCCCTTAAGTGAAGTCAGTGGGAGTTGCTGTTATCAAAAATTTGTGAGCAATCTTCCAACAATTATGATTTTACATGGCAATTCTTAAAGAAAAACAATGCCCCATTGAAAACTAGTCTGCCACTTCGAAGTAAAAAAAAATGTTATTATTAATTATCTGAACTTTTAAATTTAATTTAATGAGTATAGTCATATTACATATATGTTTCCTTTACAAATAAAAGCATTAAAAAACATTTATACTGGCTGGTTTACATATTTTTTCTCCCTGTGATAATTATTGGTCTATACTACCCCTATTTCTGCTATTCTTTAAGGCTTTATGGACCATGTCATTCTTTGATCATTCTCGTTAATTCCTCGCTATTACCGCTGCTTGTTAATGACAAATGTTTGGGTTTTTTTTAAACTCTTGTTGAAAAATTAAGGTCAGCTTTTATGATCTTGTAAGGAATATACATTTACTTTTTCCTCTGCCTCCTACTGAAATCAAAATCAGAATAGGTATGACTTTCATTAGACAAAATTTTGCAGAGAAGCCACTGCTGGCTGTTCCTTGAGAACAGATGAGCCAGGAGTCAAGGTGACCAGTGACTGCACCAACTTGCCAGAGATTCCCCATGTCTGAGTGGGGCCAAGGTGGTGACAGTAACAGGCTCTGTCAGTCATCTGCAAGTGATAATCAGAGAAGGCAAGGTGATAAGGGGAGTCCAAGGTCCAGCCAGGACATCCTGCCAGCACATCAATATTGCAGTGGACGGCACTACTTGTAACATAGGACAGAGGTCCTTCCAGGAGACATGGCTGGAGACTCACACTCCTGCAGCATTGCTGGGCAGGGACTGATGTCCTTGTGCTGAGCTGAAATGGGGCTCCAGGACCATGGGCAGACAGCAGGGAGCCCCCCAGGGGATGGTAAGGACGGAGACTGAGGTCTCTCAGTGTCTTCACTTATTCCATGTACACTGACTTTGCTAAAGCTTTCCCATGTTCACGGCAGCTGGTCCTTGACAAACCTCCTGCTGATCCTAGAAAGACTCATCACCTCAAATCCTGTTCTGAATTGTAGTTCAATATTTTACCTGAAGGTTTTGAGTTGACTTTTGTCCTTCCTAGCAGTTTCATATCTAGATACATTAATGTCTCATAAATCATTTGTTGAGAAAGGTAACAGAACTTTCTGCTTTACATGCAATATTTAATTTCCTTTCTTACTAAACCACTGTTAATAGCCAATTCTCTGAGAAACTTGCGGTGTCCAGTTTGCTATAGGTATTGCTGTCAGCAACAAGATTATCTTGTCAAAGAACTTGTCATCAGAATGCAAACAAGTTTTAGTTTTATCTTTACTGACCTTAAGCACTACTGTTCTTTTCACTTTCTTCACGTTTCAATCATATTTGTATCATATTTATCTTATCTGCTCTAATAGCCAAACTACCCTATGCAACAATGCAGTTGGACAGACAGCACATTTATTTCATTTCAGACTATGCAACAATTTTTCCAAATGTCAAAGTATTCCTGTTTCTTAAAAACAATGGTGAGCACTTTTTCTTTACTATAGAAAACCATCACTTAAAATGAAAACTGCCATTTCCTTGCATCTCGAATTTTCCTTTCATTTGTAATCATTACTGTAAGTTATTCCCAGTACAGAAAAGACAGACATAACATTTATACAAAACATGCATCTTTATCCCAAAGCACTGACACCATACCAGTGCTTGCTTTGTTAGAATGATTCTGTATTCTATCTTTTATATACAATACAATATACAATATACCTCAACCTCAGCAAGAGGACAACTCCCAAATACCTAGAATTTCAGTGACTTTCAAATCAGCACCCGTAAGTTTTGATACATATTTCACATAAATAAATATTCACAGTTCAAGATTCTCAAGTTTAATCCGTTTTGCTGCAGCTTATGAAGAAATATTTAAAAATCAGCTTCTGCTTTTGACATAATTAATCATAAATATAAAAATTATTCAGTCTTTCATATTACAAAATGCCATGCAAATCAAGGACAGTTTTCTGCAGAAACATTTTCAGTGGGCTAATCATGAGTTCTCATCATATTCATATACTCAGTAGCAACATGAAATGCTGACTGGGCAAAGTAAGTTTTAAAAAACTCTCCAAAATCAGTTTTTGTATTTACTCACAAAGAAATAGAGGCTCAGTGATGCATAAAAGGAGCACATTCATTTGTATATATTGTGAAAAGGCTGTTATGGTGCATCCTAGAGGGTCATCCAGCCTCGGAAAAAGGATCCTGATATCAGTAATGCAGTTTTTACATTGACAATCCTTAAGGCTGCCGTTTGCACTGACTGACTGATCAACTATCAACAAGTTGCTTGGAACAGTGTTTTTATATGAAATGACGTAAAAGTCAAGGGGTAGCATACTGCAAGAATGTGACTGATAGACACAGACACTCTTGACTTGGGAAGATAGCACAAAACCAGGGACCTGTTTAAGAGGAAGATTCTATTTTGAAGAGTATGTGCGTGATGTCAGCGTAAACAGGGAGACCAGATGCTGATCAGATCTAATCTAAGCAGAAGCACGTAACATCCAGGAGCGGCATCCACCTTTACGACCAACAAATGAGAATAATAAATGATTAGAGATAGCAACATCTACCATTTTATATTTTCTGTAAAATACAAAAAAAAAAAAGAAGCCAAACTTTTAATTAAATATAACACTTGTTCCCATAAGTTTGGCAAAGGAAAGAGTCTTCAATGGGTCTTTAACAGTTTTTCTAAGTCCTGGATAACAATGTAGGAAGCTGTGTAAATTTCTTTTCTGAGTTATATAGTACTAAGTGTGATTGGGAGCCTGGGGAGAGTTACCTGCCATCTCCCAGGCTCTAAGTAAAATGGGCCAAAGCTCCTTCTCTGGAGCTGAGAGAAAACGGCACAGCACAGCTCAGAATCACATGGCTGAATTCTGTTCCCAAAAATAGATTGCCTCACGCATGCTAAGGGAACTGCCCTGACCCTGTTCAGGAGAGTGCCATACTAATCACCTTAAACCAAAACTATGGCAGAATCATGCTAAATATTACACTTAAAGGGCGTGACCTTGCCCAGATACTTTGGTTTTACACCTCTCTAGCTAACATATGTATGTTAGCTATATGTGTAGCTAATATGGATGAAGCCAGCAGTGGTGAAGACAGTTAAAATTGCTGCTTCCTAATGAGCCTATGCAATTTTTAGCAGCACCGCGTTTAGTATAGTTGCATTCCTCCAGCATATCATCAGCCTTGTTTCTCACACTGCTCCTCCCAGTTATTTTAAATTATTTGTTTATTTATTGTGAATTTTGTGCAGGTTTCACATGCTTCTTGGTGGCTTACTGGGGAAAACAGAAGAGTCGGAGGGCAGACAGGAACTGGTAGGTTATTAAGAGAAGATGTCAGCCTGAGAGGAGCAGCTCTCCAGCTCTGCTATTCAAGCTTTCCAAGACAGGTTGCAGTAATTCAATCTCTTTTTCACACTTAGACTCTCCTTCTTTCTCGCAGGCCTCATTTTTTCTCTGCAAGGCATTTAATCTTTTCCATCTTTTTCCTCATTCATGACCTGGTATCCAATTACAGTAACTATTCTTGCTTCCTCATGTCAGCTATATCTTTTCAGTATTTATCATTTTCAAATAGTATCTCTTACCACAGACTTTCTTCATATTCCCAGCCTTAAAAAGCCAATTAAAATTCACAGGAGTTGATAAGTCTAACGTTTTTCACTGTTTTTAGCGATTTTCATCACAGTCAGTTTTTATATGCAAATATAGTCTTCAGCTTGATATTTCAGAGTTAGGCAAAAAGCACAGCCATTAGCAGATTATGATTCCTAGTGAAATTTGCCCCAGGTAAAATGTTTGATTCGCTGTAGCTGCACATCAGAATGATTAGAATATCAAGTTTAAATAGCTATTTCTAATGCTTCGTTTGACACCTTAAAACCCTCCTGCTTGTCCATTTTTAAGCGAGCTGGCAATTCTGACACAGATGACTGTCACAAGACACTGCCTATTATTGTATTTTAAGTAGGTACTAATTGACACCTTCAAGCTAGGTGAACTTGCACAAATCAATAGTATGCTTTAATTTAATTTATGTGTAATAATTACTTAAAATAAATAAAATTTATGCCATTTTAAAGGCAGTGTTCAAGGCTGCAGGTGTTCATAGGCTAAGGTACATCTAACTCAGTTCAGTATTTTCTGTATCTCCCTATACTGTTGCATTTCCAAGAATTTTGGACAGAGACATTGATGTATACTTCATGTGTAAAAATGATAATGATCATGATGTTTTTCCAGTCCCATTTCAGGAAAAATGCAGTGTGTTATAGCATGCAAGAAAGTTCCCAACTGTTTTGATTCCCAAGAGTCAGGAAAAAAAGCATTTTGAGGTTCTTTTAAGATAATCTGAGAACAGAAACAACAAGCCTAGAGACTGTAGCTAAGTGTCTTTGATTACATACTTATGGTGCATTTTTTAAATACAGTACTTTAGTCACTGACATACTTCTCTCCCATTAGATTTAATGTTCACTAATGCAATGTATAAAAATGAACATCATTTGAAAGGAAATAGCTAAAAAAGGTTATTTGAAGGAGTCAGCATAGTATTCTAGTTTACCTTCCAGTAAGTACTGTATTTTAAAACAAAACCAGAAAAAGAAACAAATGAAAGAACATCAAAACACGCTAACTAATATCATAACTTAGTCTCCAGCTGGAGACTGTGATGAGAAATAGAGACACAGTGCTGACATACAAAGAGGAAAATGGATTTTTCATACAAGTAAAATGTAAAGTGATAATGTTTCATAGGCTTCTTGGTAGTTACACAGAATTCCTGCTATTGACAGCAGACAGGCAGAAGGTAATACAGAAAAAAAACCCAACACTATTAAAAAAAATGAATCACATATTATATATATTTTATTTGCATTTCATTTTTATTTCAGAAATGGTGAGTTGAGAAAACAGCACAAAATGAAATGCATCTAATTTGCTAATTCAGGAAGAAAGGCAAAATATTTCATGAACTTGCAGACCATGAAAGTCTTAAACATGAGTAACCTGTCTTTTTGTTAAGATTTCAGGCTGACTCTGAAGAACCATTTGCACAGCTAATTTTTTCTTTTTTGATGAAAATATAGGTGATAAGGGCTTCAGTTGTCCCTTCAATGAGTCATTCTCTATCTTATTTCAGTTGCTAAAAATAAGTCTGGAAGAAAATAGCCGAAGCTGAATTAGAAGTATTTTTGCTTTATTGCACTGAATGTGATGCTAAAATATATTTCACCCAATTAAAACATGATTTCAATGTACTAAAAAATCATTTTTTTAACCTCCTAAAGAAAAAAAGACTTATGGTTTTATTAAAAAATTTGCAAGTGGGGAAACAGATAATTATAATAATTTGCTCAGGGATTAAAACTGTCCGTTGTGAAGATGACACTTACACTATTGTGCTGAACTCCATATCTCAGAAAAACATCCTAACTACGTATGCAGTGTTTAGGACAGAGGTCTGCTTTTCAGTCCTTCCTATCAATATTGTGCCGTTCCCTGAAATGACAATAAGAACTTTAGTTTTCTCAATAAAATGCAGAAAGATGGTCTTCAGATAGGAATTCCTTACCTCTTGGGTACACTGTAGTTAAAAACACATCTGTGACAGAGAATAAGTAGTAGTAAAGCGACTCACTTGTGTCATAAACATCTGAATTACACCTCGTACTGACAGATTGCAGTTCTAAGAGCAAACATGCCCAGAGAGGCCATCTCACTACACCTCTCAGGAATCACTCACTCTGGCTGAGGTCTCCAATTTCTCAGCTCCTGTAGGAAGGGAATGACACAATTGTTTGTAAATATAGCTCCCCAGGTTTCTAAATTTGCTTTTGCCCCAGATTGTCTGCTCCAACGTTTTTCAAGCAAACCATTTAATTCAAATTCATACATTGTTTCAGGAAAACCAAAATGGCAATCTTTCTGTTCCCTTCCAGTGCAATTCCACATCAAGGTTTTTCAGAAGCTTATCTTAGAAGAATATTGTCTAATACTTCTTTAGACCTTTCCAGATAGCCACAGAAGGCCTCTTCTATGAAAATTTCAATATTTTCCACTATTCCTATTTATTTTTCAATACTAAAGACCTCTCATATTATTCATTCTTAAAATCTTTCTTTGCAACTCTAAGATTTATATGACATAAATTTAGAATTAGAAAATAATGTGTTTAAAATGAATACTATATAAAGCTGAGTTTTACCAGTAATTTCAATACAGCATAGTACAGCTCAGAATACTAATCCAATTACAGAGATGTACTCTGAGAAAGGTGTATTTTGTATCAGACAAAATCATAGAATCATAGAATCAAAAGGTCTTTATTAGGAAACAAGAAAGCAAGTAATTAACGTCTGAGAAATTGTTAAAAGTTTGGGTAGCTTATAGAACTTTGCATTTTAAAAAGCATTGTCTGCTACAAGCAATCCTCCAACTCTTTTTAAACAGCAATGAATACCTTTATGATGCGGTTAGGAGATGATGTGAGCCACTTTCTCATTGTGTTACCCCAATGCATCTGTGTACAGCACAGGTGATGTATCAGGAGATGTTAAGAGTAGGAGAACAGGTGAAAACTCACCCTCCAATAAGTCCGGTGGTCTCTGTAAAAAATAATTTTGCATATTTTGCAATTATTTTTTTTTTAAAGTTGCAGTTTTTCCTGAACCTTCTTAATTAGTCACTGCAGTTTCCCAACATGACAGAGAGCAAAACATTAAATGATATTTAACATTCAATACTGTGGGCACACGCATTCTTCCTTAATATGAAAAGTTTTCTACAAAAGCTCAAATGGTGACTAGAGAGTCTTTTCCAGGTCAGGATTTTTGACGCAGTGGTTCAAACAGTTTCAAAAATATTTAAATTATTGAAACATACATGTGTACATTTTTAATCATATAGCCATTTAGGCTGGCAAGACCACTAAAAATCATACAGTCTGTCCCTCTGCTTAGAGCAGCAATAACTTTTATGTTAGAAATGTGGAAAATAAATTTCCACATCTATTCTTGATCCTCAATGTTCCTCTTTTTGAAAGTTAGTCCATGGCTGTAGTTGAAGAGGGAAGAGTTACATCATGGTTGTTTGAAAAACTGAACATTAAAATAAAATTCACATACATATTTGACTTTTCTGTCATAGATATTTGACTGTTCTCTAATTACTATATTCTAAGAAAATATCAAATATATATTTCTTTTCAGCTTTGTTTTGCTTTTAAAACATTCTTGATGTGAAAACAGACTACAAAAATAGTCTCCTCCATCCACTCTTATTTTTATTCCTGTTAATACAACATATATCCACCCATATTAACATTCAGGCTGTGTGAACTATCCCACCATGTTGCAGTAATTACTATGTTTTCACACTTTTCCTCCAGCATTATTGATTCAAATTCATCCTGTTTAGCACTCATGCTCTCAGACAATAGGAAACTAAGGTAAAGAAAATCTGTTGCCTCAAAAGGATTTAGAGCCTAGCGATGGACTTCCTGCAGCTTTTGCTGTATCTTCCAGAATTTAAGTTTTCATTAAAAAAAGTTCCCAGAACATGAAATTTTAGGAAAAGCCCTGATTGTGTAAAAGGAATTCAGAATAAAGCAATTTTTCTAATGGAAGATTAAACTCCTCACATTCATTTTACTGCATAGTTAAATATAACAGTGTAATTACCTACACAGTTAACCGAAGAGCTGCTGATTGTCATAGCAGAACCAATAGGCTATGGCACTTATCCACTGTGACTAACTGTATCTGCCGCCTCTGAGACCCCATTCATTTGAAAACGTTTCTTAAACATAATAGAAGCTTTGACTACACAGGGTTACAACGTTTTACTTTTAAAGGTTTGCTTTTTCTTAAAGGAAAAATAACAAGAGAAGAATTCCAAGTTTAGTTATCTGAAAACTGTCCAGCAGCAAAGATTTTTCTGCTTAGCACATTTTGACTATCTAGCCTGCATCTTAATACAGTCTTAGCAGAGAGATAGAGAAAAAGAATCAGGAAAAAATGTCCATGAAATTTCCACAGAATTTATAAAAAGCTGAATCAAAAGATTTACTTATTTTCCCAAAATGGTCTCATTCACCTGACATTTGCGAGGAATGGCTAAAGGAACTTCTCCATCAATTATCTCATGTTTTTCATTAACTCTACACCTTTCCTGGCATTTAAAATTGCTTGTGTAGCCACAAATACTCTTGTGGGTCAAGAGCCATGAGCACACCCAGAGTAGAAAGCAGGAAGAAAATGAGTTCCAGACCTTTCCACTCATACCTCTCCCCAGTTGGGTTTCACTCGCAATCTGAACTGTAATCAGAGTTTGAAAGCTCAGTCTTAGGCAGTGACAATTAGGGGCAAAAGCATAGGGAAGAAAAGGAGACAGTATTACAGGTGTATAGTGAGGTCTATGTGCTAAGTGCAGGGGCAGGAGGTAGTCGAGGTGAAGTGAGAGGTAACAGGTCAGGTCTTGCCCTGTGCAGCAGTAAATAGAACTTGGACAATTCTTCCCATTTCAGATGAGGAATCCAGAGGATGATCGACACCTTAAACTCTTGGGCTGATTTGCTTGTCAGATGCACAACTTAGAAACTGAAAGGAAATGAAACGGGACTGAAAATAACTTCTTCCCAAGGTTGCTTTTTCAGTACAAGTCCCATCCTATTGATAACCTTACTCTTTCTTCCCATTTACACTTCTCAAAGCAAAATGTTTCCAGAGGAACATCTCCTTCATATAGACAATACAGCAATGCACCATCCCACTGCAATACTGTAGGATCTGTGCACTTCTCTTCTAATCTGCCATGAATTTTCTTCCCATTTGCCCTCTTGCTTAATTTTATACACTTTCAAAAGGGCGCTCTTCTACCCAATAGCACTGTGACTAAATGCAGGGTTCTGCGTATGGAAAAGTGTGGCCAAATATATGTGTTCCAACTGCCCTAAGTTTGGAAATCAGAGGATTTATAAGAAGAGAGGAAGAATAATGACTGGGTTTTTTCTCCTTCTTTTCCTCTGACCTACATCAGAAATCTCTAAGCAATATATTTATAAGTATTACTATCATAATTGGAAAACATATCACACAGAAAATATAGTTAAAAATATTTGAAGAAGTGCATCACAACAGAAGAGTTGCAAAGAAAATTATGTAGAGCTGATGAAGAATTATTTTGTGAGTGGTTGCTCACAGTGATATATTCTCACTGTCCATAAAGTACAGAGTTAAGTTTTAGAAGAAAATGCGAAAACCCAAATGCATTAGCACAGTGGGACACCAGGACCCACACCCAAGGCTCTACAGTAACAGAGATGAATAAAAATTATGCCATTAATATAGCAAGAAATACAAATTCTGCTTACAGAGCTAGAGTTCCAGTTTGAAACTCCTTGAGAGGAAAACATAAGCTTGGGAGGGTTTAGTTCTGCCATTGAGAAAAATACATCCATAATATTTAAACAACTGTAGATGTACATGAAAAAACAACATCAGTAAATTTTCTTCCTTTTAGGTAGTAAAAATGTCTGACCAGAAAAAATTAGGCAGTTTCTTGTTCTTTAAAGGCCCACAGTGAATAATGCATTAATCTTTCTGCTTAAGAAAATGGGAGGAAGAGAGCAGGAAAAGGTGGTGACTGGCTGGAAAGGATGAACACAACCTGATGATCAGAAACTTCCCAGTTCCCAGACTGTGCCTCACTTTACCCTGACCATCTAAAGCTGGTTGACGAATATAAGCTTTGTCAGTCAGACTCACTATTCCCAAAAAAGATATTTTATAGGCATCTACAATAGCTGGGAGGAGTCATCTTCTAGATGTGACCTGCTCTCTCTTATGGCAGTAGAGGAATCCTAGGCAGATAGCTTAGAATTTTACACAGCTAAATGTATATCATATTGGGTCTGCTTGGATAGCTGCCCATATTAATCAGTTGAACACGTCCAGGGTGTTCTCTGACACTGAGGCCTATTATGACCTCATGCATCCATACTACCAAACTTTTCAACTCTCCAAATTGAGGTAGTAGTATACAATTTGCTTGTTGGGAGTGGTGCATTGCCCATGTTAATTCCCCAGCCACACTCAGGAATTGTTCAGGTAGTACTGCCTGGTATATATTAAAACCATGTCAGGGATTACGTTAAAAATTTAACAGTGCGGCAAGTGAAGTACCACTGCATGGCAATCTTGCCTGACACTGTGGAATTTCCACAGCAGCCCATATGTTTTCCTTAATCTGTTTAGGTCACTTTAAAATCTTGTGATTTTTAATGGATGATCATACAACTATTAAGTTTTTACCTATGAGCTATTCATCCATCACTTTTACATTAATTGCTGCTAGGCAATGTAACATTGTATACAGCTAAGTGTCAAAAGACAGGCCTCCTGCTGCAACATTCAAATAGTCCAAGTCTACTTTTAGCCAGTTAAATATCTAGCAGTTCACAGAATACTTCATCTAGCTAAACTAATGCAGTAAAACAGTAGGTGGTAAATGGTAAAGTTTTAGATCCAGCTCACTACTATAAAATTATCCCACAGCCTTTATATTTTCTGGTTACAAATTAATAAAACAAGAATCTAAATTAACATATTATATCAAACTATAAGTATGCAGAGTTAGAGTTGCACCTCTGGTGAAGGTTTCTCATGCCAGTTTCAGACTTACGCAAATTTTATTTTAAATAAAGTTGCAATAAAAAATGTTGGAAAAGTCTAGCCGACAAAGTATTGTCATCCCTTTTGAAATGTCCCTGTTGTTAAATCATCTATTACATTTTTAGTGTACATCATCATGCAGTGACAAATGGCATAAAACTCAATGTTTTGCCTTAAATTTTATGCGGTATAGAGTGATAGAATCATAGAATAGTTTAGGTTGGTAGGGACATTAAAGATCTAGTTCCAACCCCCCTGCCATGGGCAGGGACACCTTCCACTACAACAGGTTGCTCAAAGCCCCATCCAGCCTGGCCTTAAACACTTCCAGGGACGGGGCATCCACAGCTTCTCTGGGCAACTTATTCCAGCGTCTCACCACTCTCAAAATGAGAAATTTTTTCCCGATGTCCAATCTAAATCTACCCTCTTCCAGTCTGAAGACATTACCCCTCGTCCTATCACTACATGCCCTTGTAAAAAGTCCCTCTCCAGCTTTTTTGTAAGCACCCTTCAGATACCTGAAAGCTGCTCTAAGGTGTCCCCAGAGCCTTCTCTTCTCCAGACTGAACAATCCCAACTCTCTCTCAGCCTGTCTTCATCAGACGGGTGCTCCACCCCTCTGATCATCTTCACTTTAATGTATACTATATTATAGTAAAAATAACACATGCATTCAATCTTGATCAGAGTTTTCTTCAGAGAAGACAAATATTCATGTTAATTTCTGTTAATAATCAAATAAAAGGTGTTTAAGTGGTGTTTGTAATTAACAGCAAATAAGGAGTGGTAAGAGTAACTCTGTAAGATGATTGGGAATTATCTTGTAAAAATGCAGTTTTATAATCTACTAAGAACCAAAATAGTTTACATTTCTTGCTGCTTTCATGGACCTGCTCTCACTGACAAGATTATCATGTTTAGGTGATATAGACAGGTACGAGGATAGGGAACAGGCTGTGCTGGTGGGCCCAGTACTTTCCCATGCTGATGACATATTGCTGTACAAACTGAGGTATGTCTTGGAATATGTTGCATCCCTTCTCTGTGCCTGCCTCACCTTCTAATTTTGTTTGTGTTGTCTCCACAAAAGTAAAGCAGTGACAGAACCTAAAAATGCCAGCCGTCAATCATATATACTATGGATGCATATACATTTTATTTTTTCTGGTAGTTTTAGTTTGATGTGACAGAAAGGTATTTATTTTTATTATTTTATTTTCCCTTAAGTTACGAGAAAGTTTTTTCATAAGTATTGATATTTCTTCTTTTGTACCCTCTGTTGCAGCCTTCATTATATATGTTCTCAAAGTAGTTATTTCTTAAAAAAATGCAAAATGCATTTAAATAATTTTCAAATAGTTCTTTACAACTTTTGTTTATACTTTACCTGCTAGTTTACTGAATTAAAAAAAAAAAAAACACAAAAAAAAAACAACTAAAATCAAAATTAATTGCCCAAGGCAGCCCCAGTATACATACTGCATTACTGCTTATAAGCAAAATGGCATAGCAAAATCAATAAATCATGTTCTCACAGTACTATTTTATGTTGATGCATATTTTTTTTCCATTATTTAATTATTTTCCAAGAACCTTTCCATGTTAGGAAGAAATATATAAAACTATTTAATCAATAATATGTTTGCCTTTGATGTTATCATAACTCCTTTGCTTTTATCAGGGTATGAAAGTTTTATGGTTAAACAAAGCTTGCTGAATGTTTATATGATTTATCATCTTTAGGCAGGTGGTTTCTTTTCAGAAAGTAAACTGAAGACTTGGGCTCTGATCCAGGCCAGCCCATAAGCACATGCTTAATTTTAAGCACAGAAACTATGTCCTTAAAGTCATGTGCGAAAAAATTAAACACATTTTTTTCATTTGTCTGGATTAAAACTTAAATTGGCAAGAGACGCCAGTCCTGTCCTGTCTCTTTTGGCGTTTCCATTCTGTTTTTTTTTCCTCATTACTGAGGGAACTAAAATAGTCTTAATTGTGATGTAGTGTTAAA
The DNA here is from genome assembly GCA_013398815.1 of Ibidorhyncha struthersii. Lineage (NCBI taxonomy): Eukaryota > Metazoa > Chordata > Aves > Charadriiformes > Charadriidae > Ibidorhyncha > Ibidorhyncha struthersii. Next base: position 281,445 of record VZSZ01004471.1, on the reverse strand, counting down.
CTCCATGGAGGGATGTGAAAGTTTTGCCAGTTCACACTGTGGACTGGATAGACACCTGGAAACTTTATCTTCAGTTCTCTACACGTCAGCTTGTCACCATGTCTCAACAACTAGTTTACACTGTAACGAAAGTGTAAGTGGGAGCCTAAGTCACTGTATCCCTGCTGACGAAGTAATCAACATACACCTGTTTTCTACTGGGAAAAATGCAGCAGCTGATGTGGTGACTTTTTAACCTGCAAGACAGTGATAAACTATCATGCTGTAAACATTTGATTTTGACAAACTTTCTCTTACTGTTTGCAAATTGAACATGAGCAGCAGGACACTGACACGCATCTCTTTCTGTGACAACAGACTAGAATGTCACTGGTAAAAAAATATAATCATAGCCAGTAAGGACAGAGAAATCTCACTGATTCTTTCATCCAGAAAACAAAAACATTATTTAAGGTTATAATGTGAATATTCATATATTTCCACAGCATAAAAACATGTGAGGTCATCAAAAACCTAGATTAGACAAGGCTAGGCAACTCCTTAAACCCATCAGAACCGTAAGAGGAACCTTCTCTTCATGGCCTTCAGCCCATGCACGAAGCACAGCACATCATGCAGAATAAGGTCTAAGTTAACAAAAAGAAAAAAAAAAAAGAGGACAAAAAAGAGAGAGAGAAACAAGTAGCGATGCCCAGAGAAAGAGAGAGCTGTTACCATTGCTTAGACTCATGTAAACTCAGAGAATACGTTAACTGAAATATACCTAAATAATTCTAGGAATTAGACTACAGTCACCAAAAAAAGCGAGATAAAAGAAATTCCAAGATTTGACCTATGGGAAATGTCTTCTCGACAACAGCTGCAGCACCAATGATGTTGCCCCGGCTGAAAACAGTTTTTATTGCCTATAGGAACATGTCTAACATCCTATCTCTAGTTGTGACCAAACTCTGATGCTTTATGCTGTCTTATCGTCCTATGCTACAAAGTGAAGATGCATATCAAAAGGAGAATAAAATATTCTTGGACCCAGTAGCTGTCTACCCAAAGCCTTAAAGCTTTAGATTAATACATTATCAGACATATCACATCTAACCCAATCAACTGAGAGAAATGACTCTTTTAACCCCTCTTGGGTGGGGGACACCCACAGATTCACATGCTGTGAGAGTCAGACACATTATCACGATCCCTTACACATCCGACAGTTGTTTATATAAGCTTCTGTTCTCCATTACAAAAAAGCTTTGGTTCTTTTCCATTGCAATCCTGTGGACTGAACATTAAGGCTTTTTTCTATAGTTTGACATCTCCCTATAACTAGAATATCTGAGTTCACAAGGGATCAGCTAGTCTTTGTGATCCTAAAAGGCTGTTCCTCTGAAGGCAAAAAACCCACAAACTGTTGCTAATTTTAAAGTGGTTTATTTCTGGTTTGATACATATTTCTTAAAGGAGTAGAAGATGAGTAGCTTATTTCCCTGAACATCGTTAAAACAAAAACCCAAACATTTCCAATTTTGACTTGCCATCAATCTCCTGACCTGTCGTCATCCCCCCATTTCTGCCCTTTTTTTTTTCCCCTGGGGGTTAGGGCTTTCTTTTGTTTTCCCTTTGACATTGGTGCATTCAAATATGATAAAAGTATTCATTGTTCCAAACATTGTGTCCTAGACTCTCCCTTAGTAAGTCAACTTCTGAGGCCCTGCCAATCTGATGAGGGCTCCGACATCGTCTTGTGTTGTTCCAATGACACTGAACAAACTAGCATCTAAATGTTTCCTCCTATAGCCTAAATATGGAATATGTCCAGTCACACTTGATAACAACAATAATATTATGCACAATAACGCTATGCACAAAAGAATTCTTAACATATCTTTAAAGCTATAAGGTCAAATGCTAAAAAAAATAGGAAATACCAAATGTAAGTTCATTAGTGCTTTTCTTTATCCTATGTTCTAATACCATTTTTCCATGGTCCGCTGCCACTTTCAGCACACTGTCAAATAAGCTGACCCAAGTGTTATTTCACCTGTCTCGCTCATAGTGTGGCCCTCTGGCTAATACGCCTCACACCGTTCAAAAATATGATGATTAAATATCTCTTTAGCTTTTCTATGGCAGTCATCACTACTGTAGCTGAATGTTTCATAAATATTAATGGGACTCCTTATAGCATCTTAGTAAGAGGAAGGGGTGGCAATCTTGTTAAATAAAACTGAGGGGAATTACAAAGAAGCACAATTTGAAATCAAACTTATTAACACAGTTAACATTAATGCATTTTCTATTTTCAGAGCAGTTCTTATACACAACTGCAGCTGTGAGCTCTCAGCAGTTCTGAAGATAACCTTCCCTAAGTTAAGTGCTCAGAAAACGAGGGAGACATTAGTAATGACCAGTCTTTTAAAACTTCAGCTTTTAGTAACTTAAAATAATGCTACAGATGTTTTGCAGTAGAGGTAGGAACAGGGTTAATTAATCAGGACACTATTTATTCCTCTTAATCACCCTCTGCCTACTTATTGTGTACAATTTCTAGTTTCGCGGAAAAAAATGCTGATACAAGTGACATTGTTTCATTCCCTAATATTGATTCACCTGGACAGTTTGCCATCCTCTCATTGCAGGCAGTGTGACATAGTTATCATATCACACGTATTCCAATAAAGGCTCTGTTCTGAACTACCATTCCGTTTTGAACTTCTGGCTACTCACCTCAGACTCATTTTCCTCCACAGCACATCTTGGGTTTGTTATTCTCCACAGATTCCTTATTTCAGAGTAAGGCCCCTTGTTCAGTTGACACTAACTTCACTGTGCGACAATTTCCAATCCTGTGCTTTTTCTCTGAGCATCGTCCTTTTGGACCTCTGCTTTCTGATAAAGCCTCTTCCTTGCTATAAGGGTGGGATCTGAGCAGAGGAGAGACAGGGGGACACGCCCAAGCATGGAGTGGCATAGAAAATCCTTGGCCTCAGATTGACATGAGCATAGCACAGTCTTAGTACTGTGCTACTTTGGTTTAGTCACTGGAATCTCAGAAGTCTTAGCTCCTGTGTGAAACCTGTGGTTTTTCAAAAGTTTTTTACATCACAAAATTGAGATTAATTTTATCAGAGACAGAAAGCACAGTTCTGGTTACAAATTCCACTTTTCTTATTGAATCCAGTACTAGATTGAAAGATTTCCAGAATTTATGTCGTGAAAGTTAACGTGTTCTCCATATTTATGGAGGAACATTTTGTATGACTTTTTATTAAAAGAAAAACAAATAATCCATCTGATCTGCCACAGATAGCTGTCACAAACAAATTCTCTTTAATAAGGTTTAGTATAACAAGAAGAAAAATGATGAGGTTAAATGATAAGGTCAGTTAGCTTTAATGGGACCATCCCTACTGGCTTCAACCACAACACTTCTGCAGAGATTCATTTAAATTCTTCCTTTCCCACCAATACAGATGATGCTATACCCACATTACAGATTCATATGATCTAGAAGAAAGGACAGAAGAAAAGGACATCTGTGAAGGTTCCTGGGCACGAAGTACAACTGGTCTGAAGTGCCTGACTGCCAATTAAAAAAAAAAAAGTCCAACTTTAAAGCAACCCTGAGTCATCAAATACTGTTGTTACCTAACACTGTTTATGACAACAGGCCTGTTGCCACTTAACCCAGCCAAGTTGGTTAAATCTCAGTCTCATGCATATAACGTGCTGGCCATTCACCAGACCTTTTTCAGAGTGTCCCTGCAAAGCCAAGGCTTGCACAACTTCTAGAAATTGCAATTTGAATAAAAAGCATTGCTTCTCTCTTATTTTTTCTGTGAGGCTCAGGAAATAGATTTGCATGTCCAGTGGAATTAGCAACCAAACACATACCACAATCGGAAATGAAGCATCACAGAAAATAAAAGAACAGGTAATATTTATGATGTATTGCTATGTTTTCTACTCAGTAAGGTTGGTGGATCAATGAACAGCATTCTGAACCGTGCTGTCTTGCAGGAAGGTCTGATTCTTCCTGTGCTTTATACTATTGTCAGCCTTGCAGCACTTAGGTCTTCTTGTGAATGTAGTTCTTAGTCCCTCCTGTATGCATTGTCCTACAACCTTTTTGTTCTTTCTTCCCCAGGACAGTTATCATTTGATCTTTTAAATGATGTATCAGCAGATATCACACCGACAAGTGATTTAAAGACATTCTTAAAAATGTATATGACCTTTGACTAGATTTAGTGCATTCAAATCATTTCTATTTTTCTGATAACTTCCCTAAAACTAATATAATAATATTCTCCTGATATAAAAGTTCTAGCTTTTCAGAAAATGAATATCTCATCTGCTAGTTTAAAATGTACTATCTTAATACTCATTTACTCAGGCCAACAGACCTTAAATTATTCCTGATTTAGTATTCAAAAAAACATTTCAAGAGGTATTTTCACCATTATCATATTACATTAGCTCTGCTTTTTTGCTTCTGCAATTAATAAAACTGTAGGATTTAATAAAAGACCCATGCAAAGTGTGGGAGAACAGAATGGATTAATCAGAGACATACGATATTATATTTTCCTAGCATTTTCCCAATTTTAATGAATAATTAGCATTCCTATTAATTATTTACCTCATATGCTACTGGTTCTAAGGATAATTTCCCAAAGTCTATATTTATAGGAAACTGGCATTTCATGCTGTATCTCTCAAATGGTGCCATATGTGCTGCCTTTTGTAAGAGAAATAATAATCTATCTTTGGAAACATTTGTTAAAATGTAAGATAAATACAATTTAATAAAGAGTTCAACTAAAACCAAATTTAATATTCTCTTTTAATTCTATTCCATTCAAGCTTTTATGCCAACTTCATCACTATTAGACTATGTGAATGCCTACCCATTTTCCATTATTCAGCTGTGTATTAGCGTGTTGGATTCATCCCAATTACCTTAAACCATCTAAAGCGTAGGTATCTAGCCTAAGATGATCATCTGACCATGTAGTCATATCTAGTCACCATCTAGTCATTAAAGCGCCCCCAGAGGCTGATTCATCCCACCCTCAGTTTGCTATCTGAAATAGAAAATATTAATTGCTCTATGTAGGTTCCTACCAGTGCTAAGTTAAAAACACTTGCGAACAGAAATTTTATTTTTTTTTTTTGTTTCCATCATGCTTCAGTGCTGTGGCTGCCACAGGTAGTCAGGGAAAGCACATGCAGATAATATTCTTCCCTCCTTCCCATGAAGGTCTGATTCTCTGTGACAGTCACTGAGAGCTTTTGCATACCATGGTACCTCACTGACTAGTGCCATACTCTGTTGCAAGCTCTATTTTTTTTCTCCCTAGTATTTTGTTATTTTAAAACATCCTATCTGTTCAATCTCTTCTGTGTTTTAATGTGGACATAAATAAGGGATGGAAGTGAGCTGCTGATAATAGAATATAATGGGCCAACTCAATGGACTTAATGTGTGAAGAGACTTGATTCTGCAGTGACTAGTATTAAAGCTTAACAAGCATGGCTGTACAGACATAGCACGAGTCATGCTTCTGGAGAGCCTGTAACTATTTGTGAAATTCTGTTTTGGAATGTAAATATAATGGAACTAGAGTTTGTATCTAATTTTCATATTGTCATAACGGAAAGTAAAACCAAGATGTCAGGCATGTGAGTAAGCCAAACGTAGAGAGCTACACAGAGATTTAGATACAGAAAAATCACCACTCCTCAGCACTTTGAGCCTGCAAGGCTTTGAGAACCTCAGTGAATTATATTTATGAGAAGCACAGGAGAAATGATCACTCTCATGGTATTCCATAGTACAAGAACAAAGGAACAGACCATTTAATTAATTTGAGACCGTATTTCAAACATGAACAAAATGCTTAACACTTGATATTAGTATCCATATACCCCACCAAAATTTCATAGGTGTTATGTATCAATAAAAAGTCAGTAATATTACAGAATAAAAATTTTAAAGGCCTGAATTGCTTTATAATTTTAAACCTTGGAATGATTCTTTTCGCCTTTATCCTCATAGACATCTCTATGCTAATAAAGATGTCTTGAGTTAATATGAATAGAAATCCCAAACTTGAAGGGCAAATTCTGTGTTATACAGTGCCTGCATATTGGATTTCATAACTGTAGGTGCTGACCCCGTACTCCCGCACACACAAATATTTTGCCATCCTGTATCCACAGTTACAGACTCCTACCTAGACAGTGGCTAGCAGCAGATGCCTCAGAGGATGGTGTGAGAAACCCACCAAAGGAGTGGGCTTTATCTGTTTTTTACCCTTACAAAAGCAGGATCAGAATTTAGACATGACACTGCAGGAGATAATAGTGGGAAGGCCGGAAAAAAGAAAGAAGCTTGATTTGATTTGCATTCATCTTCATTAAAAAAACAAACTGAAAAATAGAAAAAATGTGGACACACTTGAAATTGTGTCTGTTTTTCAGATCTGAAATAGACACTATTTTTAATGTACATATATAAAGAAATAGTATATGAATGTTTTAACTGATTGATGGAAGACCAATTATCTGCAAGAACTTAGCTGGAACTCCTGAAAGAATAATGGTGCTTTGTTTCCATGGCTGAAAATATGCGCTGGTACTGCAAGTACAAAAAACTACAAGCTGGATAAACATAGTAATTAAATAAATAAATAAATAAATATTAAAGATGTCTGATGACCATTCAAAGGACTAATGGGGATCATTTATCTGAGATGTTTATCTAGCTTAGCCTGTGCAGAATTGTTTGTGGCCCCTCTGCAGTGATCTGCACAGAGGAGTGCATTTTGATGTTTTTGGTAGGTTAAAGCATTCAAATTTCAAAGTGCTCTGAGGTTTCAGTGTCTTTCTCTCACTTAGACTTTCCAATAGCTTTCTGATTTCACCTCTTTCCTTGAGATCATTTAAACTTTTTCCTGTATATTCATAACCCAAAACATCTCAAATTTCTTCATGGTCTTCCCACTCTACTGAATGAAATGTTCTTCTACTTCTTTGCCAAACTCTCTACCAATCCCCAAGTTCCTACTTGCAAAAGACAACTCCCTAATCAGCTCTGAATTGAATTTTCTCAGCTTACAAATCTGTTTTCCATTTAATGTCCTTTTGTAGTAGCTATTGAGTTAAATTTTTTATTCTCTGGATCTCTCATCTGCTTTTCTTTGATTTCATTAAAGAGCATAACCTGAATTGAGGAACAGCTGAGGCTCATCATAATGTGTCAGGGCTATTGTTCTTAGCTAAAAAGTAAAAAGAAGATGCAGAAGAAAACAAGCCACGAAAGTCACTGGAAGGAAGGGGATTGGAGACCAAGTAAAAGCTTACACAGAGGCACTCTCTGCGGGATTAATATCCAGCTCAGGAAAATCAACTATGATAATTCTGAACTTGAAAAGGTAAAGGGGATACCAAAGAGAATGTCAAAGGAATTGAGAAGATTTGTTTTTTCCATCTCTAAAGCTTTGTCTTTGCTAGACAGGGACATGGGGGAGAAGCAGACGTGTCTAATCTTAGGCATTGGAGTTATACCTGCTCTGCCTTTAAAAAGACTTCTGCCCTGTCTTTAAAAATCTAGTTTATTTCAGCAATAAATCTAATATAGGAGCTTCAATCCTAAAAGTGGTACTGGAAAAAACAAAAAAGGAATAAGAAAAATACGTACATTATGCCTTTGTAGCGGTTTGTTTGTTTGTTTAGTTGGAAGATTTTTTTTTTTGGTTTGGGGTTTTTTCTGTATGCAGTTAAACAAGCTAAAAATCACTGGGGGAAAACATTTACGCTTTTCTAGAATTTCCCTCTTAAAACAAAAATAAGCATAAATCTCCCCCTTTTCACTCTGGTCCCATTAGTAACATTTTTTTACTTTAGAAGCAAATAGCATTTTTGGCTGTTTCAGTTGATGTCATGATCTATGTATTTGCCCACTTAAGCATGGGGCTCAGAAATGACTGGTGACATACAAAAGCTCAATTGTTGCTTCAGAGAAAAAAAAAAAAAACCAAAACAAAACCCCAAAACAACAACAAAACCAAAACAGAAAAGGTAAAAAAATCATTGCTAAACTGAATGAACGATGTAACATTCCAGGTGAACCTCGCCTTTGTCCAGAGTAATGAAGTTGTAACAAAGTGATCAACAAAATTCCTGTCTAAGTGATACTGAAAGTTCATAAGGTTTTATATTTCTTGCCACTAAAAATGTGATCATTTAAATGTTAGCCACTAGACCCAGTCTGCTGTCTGCTCAAAGGAGACCAGTTAATCTCACTACTAATTTTATGCTTAAACCCGTTTGTTAATGTTCATCTGAGGAGTATTACTGTTGATCTTGTTTAAAAAACAAGCTAGCTGTCCCAATTAAAGGAAGGAAAAACATATCTAAGTCTAGGAGATAATAGTTTCTGGGTCACTCCATTTCATAAGCACCTAGCTGAGGGGTGTCTGCACAGGTTCAAGTCAAGAACTGAACTCCGGAAAAAAGAATTCACAAGAATTCTTCTCTTCAGTTTTTCTAAAATTCTGGAGCAAACTTCCTAAAAATTTCTTGATTAAAACTGATTCAAAATTTCTTTGTAGATCTGAGCTCAGGCTGCAGAATGAAGTCCAAAAGCCTGGATGAGGTAGTATTACAGTTTATGGGAAGAGTTAACCCCCTCAGAATAAGATCAAGAACAAGCAGAACAGATCTGCCTACAGCGCCATCTTCAAGAAACTAAAGGTTGACTTTGTAGATTAACAGCTAAAGCAAAAACATGGAAAGAGTGGAGTTCAGTCCCTGCTTTCAGTACTATTGATACCTGATATATTTCAGGTAATAATTGTGAAATATGCATAAAGGAGTGAGTTCTCTCTCTGCTTGGCTGCTGCAGAAAAATTTAAGAAAAAGATACATGAAATGGCTTTTTGAATTAAAATAAAAGCAAAAACTGTATTTTGAGAAAAATCTTAATTTTGACAGTACACAGTAGTTTATTCTAGGACCAAGTGCTAGATCAAGTCCCTTTCAAGTTAAGTTTTCGAGAAAGATTCCTGCTCAGCATTTTGAAGACTGACTTATATTTGGTCACGAATGAAAAAAGCATCTGAATGGTTTTGCTGTAAAGATAGTAACATGCCATTGATTTGTAAATACCCACGTGTTTGCTGGGAGCTTATATTGCTACTGGATTGTCTGTCTAAATGCTAAGGCACGGCACCCTGACAAGCTAAGTCCATTCAGTAATACACTAAAATCTCAATATGTCAGTATATATGTTAACTTCTCCTCCATTAACTGCTCATTTTTAACTAAATAGCTGCACAGCAGTATTCATATTATTATGTAGCAGCCCCATACAAGCAACAAGGATGAGTCTCATGCCTGTATCTCAGATTCTGTCCCCCAAAATTTGGTGAGTCTAAAGGGTAGATTTATGTATCTAAAATTATAACAACTTCTCTTCTTTGTTTATATATTTGTGGTAGGTCTGCCAAGTCAGCTCTAGCAACCCCTAAAATCATCCCTGTTTCTTGTGGCAAATAAAGCCCTTGTTCTTATATAGAAAAGACCAGAAACTCTCAATCAGGACTATCAAAGAAAGGTTTAGCTCCGGGGTATCTGGATAATCAATTGCTGCTTAATTAGGTTTATAATTACTAGTGACTGTCTCATTATAAAAAGCAGCTGGTATTGATGTGCCACTTGAACTTATCCCTTATGAGTATGTGGTAGTAAACATCAGCAAGACAAGCTGCACATCACTGCTAATGTTTGCCTAGCTCTAGAAAGGAATTAAAAAGCTAATATTGAAGTGGCAGAAGAGGACAAGCTTTGTCTTATTCTAGGCAACAGCATTCTGGATTTTTATTTCGGCAGCCCTGTACTGGATTCTCAGGGAGTCCTGATGCAGTCAAGCCAACATCCAATATAGAATGAAGTTCCTAAAGAAGGACTAGTAAGGACTTCAGGAAATAACACCCAGAACAGTGGTCACACACAGACATAACCCAACAAAGCAGCACAATGCCTGGCTCAGATACCAGCTCAGTCAGACACAGAAGCTAAACATGTAATAACTAAAGTTAGACTGAGCTAATCACCTTATGTCCATTTAAGAGTCATATGAGAGACACTGATGTCCCCAAAAGGGACTCATCTCATCCAAGAGGCATCTGAAATATGTGCAATTAAACGCTTCAGAAGGTGCCTACTTCTCTCCTTTGCGCAGGCTGAAGTGATTACTTCAGATTCTAATGTCTTTTTTTTATGTACCTAAAGGTACATGAGATTAATCCCATTCTAAGCATTCCTTTGCCCAAATTCCCGGAGGGGTCTGATTGGGCATTCCTTCTCGGACTGTGCCTAATCGGTACTGACAGTTGTAAGCCAAGTGTAACTGGGGCTGACTCATGTTTTATCTAATGTCTTAATGACTAAAACAAAGTATGGTTCCTGAGCCAACGCACTCATCAGCCAAAAATTTTCCACTCTGCAGGAAATTATCCTGACCATAATGCTGTGGGCTGTATAGGGATAAGAAACTCATGTCAGAGGAGAAAGTTGTAACCATTGTGTGACCAGTTAAGTTGCTCTGCTAAACCTCTCAAATTAGAGCAATTCCACCTTGCTTCCACAGTTTAATAGTCACTGGATTAGAGTGTGAAAATGAATCTAAAGTTTGCTGTAACATGCAAAGCCAGGGCGAAAAAGGAGGACTCAAATGGGGATTCCAACCCTCACTACATTTAACATTTGGGAAAAAAAAAAGCAGAATACTTTGAGTAGAAACAGGTAAGATAGATTGGCATATAGGGAAAACTTGCTTTTCAACTCCCATTCAAAAAGAAGAAAATTAATAATGTGGAATCTAAGTGAAGGTAGGTGAATACATGGGCCTTTATGTAAAGACAGGTGCATGGGTGGAAGCAAATACATCTTACTTACTGTGACATGACTGAACACTCTAGTTTCCATGCAGTTTTGGACAGCTCTCAGTCATCATTCCTGAAAGAAAGAAAAAAATAACTAAATGAAAAAATTGTTTGTAATGACTGCTATGCACACTCTTGTGCTTCAGGATGTCGTTTGCTGCATAATTTTTTTTTTTGGTCTGCATTTTCTTAGGTGTCCATCAAGCAAGGGAGTCCCAAAGGACTGGTTAAAACAGATGTTGTTCAATATATTTGTCACAATAAAGGGGCAAGGATCTGACTTAACAAACATTGTACTCTCTGTAAGTACATTACAATTATGTTAATGAGTAAAAAGTTATCTGGAATTACGTAGACTTCTTTAGGGAAACCTGCTGTGCTTTAAGATATTCTTACTTGTAAGGTGCTAATTAAAAAAGGTAACAGAATTTGACGGAAAATGTAGGCTGATGTCTACGTTCTTGGTAAAAAAACATTTTCAAAAACAGGGAAAAATAAGGATTATGTAAGAGAGACATTTTATAAGATAGATTGTGTTGAAGCTCTGAATAGAATCATAGAATCATAGAATCTTTTAGGTTAGGAAAGAACTTAAAGATCATGAAGTCCAATCATTAACCTAGCACTGCCAAGTCCACCACTAAACCATGACCCTAAGCACCACATTTACATATCATTTAAATACCTCCGGGGATGGTGACTTAACCACTTCCCTGGGCAGCCTGTTCCAATGCTTCACAACCCTTTCAGAGAAGACATTTTTCCTAATATCAAACCTAAACTTCCCCTGGTGCAACTTGAGGCCATTTCCCCTTGTCCCATCACCTGTTACTTGGGAGAAGAGACCGACCACCCTTGCTACACCCTCCTTTCAGGTAGTTGTAGAGAGCGATAAGGTCTCCCCTGAGCCTTCTTTTCTCCAGGCTAAACAATCCCAGTTCCCCCAGCCGCTCCTCATAAGACTTGTGGTCCAGACCCCTCACCAGCTTCATTGCCCTACTTTGGACACGGTCCAGAACCTCAATGTCTTTCTTGCAGAGAGGGGCCCAAAACACAGTATTCAAGGTGGGACCTCATCAGTGCTGAGTGCAGGGTGACAATCACTTCCCTAGTCCTGCTGGCCACACTATTTCTGATGCAAACCAGGATGCTGTTGGTCTTCTTGGGCCACTTGGGCACACTGCCAGCTCATATTCAGCAGGTTGTCAACCAATACCCCCAGGTCCTTTTCCACCGAGCAGCTTTCCAGACACTCTTCACCAAGCCTGTAGTGCTGCATGGGGTTGTTGTGACCCAAGTGCAGGACCTNACCCTCCCGCCCAATTTGCTGCTGTCTGCAAATTTATTAAGGGTGCACGCAATCCCCTCATCCAGGTCATGGATAAAGATGTTAAAGAGAACTGGCCCCAGTACCAAGGCCTGGGGAACACCACTTGTGACCGGCCACCAAGTGGTTTTAACTCCATTCACCATGACTCTCTGGGCCTGGCCATCCAGCCAGGTTTTTACCCAGCAAAGAGTACCCAAGCTATGAGCAGCCAGTTTGTCCAGGACAATGCTGTGGGAAACAGTGTCGAAGACTTTACTAAAGTCCAGCTAAACAACATCCACAGCCTTTCCCTCATCCGCTAAATAGATCACCTTATCATAGAAGGAGATCAGGTTTGTCAAGCAGGACCTGTCTTTCATGAGCCCATGCTGACTGGGCCTGACCACCTGGTTGTCCTGCATGTGCCACGTAAGGGCACTCAGGATGATCTGCTCCATAACCTTACCAGGCACCAAGGTCAGACTGACAGGCCTGTAGTTCCCCGGATCATCCCTCTGGCTCCTTTTGTAGATGGGTGTCACATTTGCTAACCTCCAGTCCACTGGGACCTCCCCAGTTAACCAGGACTGCTGCTAAATGATGGAAAGTGTTTTGGCGAACACTTCCATCACCTGAGTTGCCTGCCCCTTCTTCCAAATATCGTAACCTTTTTTTTCTGAGTTCCGGACAGGCCTGTCTTCTTCCCTGCTGATCATCTTTCAGCACATGGGAATCACTTGCTTCTGTTCCTTTAGGATTTCTTTCTTGAAGAATGTCCAGCCTTCCAAGACTCCAAACTTTTGGATGTTTTGTGTCCAAAGACAGGATGACTTGCTTATAAGATGTGTATGTGATAGTATAACTATACAGGCATTAGAATTTCATATGCCAAAGATCCATCAATTTATTAGTCATTTTATTTTTATTCACTAAGGGGAAAAATAACTCATAAGTACGAATTGAAAACAGCCATCCTCATGTGGATTGATCCATTAGGAAAAGATTCTGTTAGAATCTGGGAACATTTCTGGAAGACATGAGATATAACCTCATTGCATTCAGGAATTTGGGTTCAGTGATGGATAGCTGAATGAAGCAGAAATAATTTGTGATAAACAGGATATAAAATTATATGATGTATTTGCCTTTTGTGGTAATAAAACTTTCCTGTATGGGGTGATGTGGCAGCAGCTTTGTCATTTGTTCTATTTTTAAAGTATTACTATTTCTGAGGTTCCAGCTTGTAGATATGAAACAAGGATGTCCTGACAATCAAAGTCATGGATTTAACATGGAACTGCATAACATTGACTTACCTCAGGATCAGTCTGAGACTGGAAATGAGTTAAGTGTGTGTGAAAAAGAAATCGGTATATTTGATTGTTTTTAAAACTCTTAAGTCTTTTTGGCACTGGGATTTTACCTGAGGAAGTAGGTACAAATGAAATAATACTGGATTATTAACCTTTCTAATGAGCTCAAAATATTGCAGCCACTGCATACTTCCTTTTCAAAACAAGTATCAACCATTGAGAGTACATGCATTTGGTTTTCTTTGAATGATAGCATCATAAAATCTACAAAATATTTTAAACCAAAGAGGATTTTGAAATACTAAATAGCACCTAAGAAAAACAGGAAATTTTGAATAAAATCAATAATATTTGAACATTTTTTTTCTGCGTGAAAAAATTTTATAATCAGTCACAAAAAAAAAAAGAAAAAAGAAAAAAGAAAAAAAAAGAAAAAAGAAAAAACCCTCCCACTAGCTTTTAGATGTTCAGATAGGCTACCTCATTTTAGGTAAATATTATGGGTTTTGTACATTTTCAAACATGTTAACTTCTTTGATTTCTAGGACAATGATAGCAGTAACTTATTAGTAATTAATTGCATCTGTGAGTGTTCTCAGAGTATTCTATTGAATACCTGTGCTGCTAACTGTGCAGTCTGGGATTTTTTTAATGTGTGCACAGTGAGACAATAGACTCAGGTAGGCTGCCTATAACTGAGGGACTCTAAACTCTTTTAGCTTCCTCCATAAAGCATTATGCATATGGATGCATACAGCGTTATACTTAGAAAACCAACTAGATTTAAAAAGAAAAAGAAAACAAAAAAAGAAAAATTTAGAAAAGGTTAGGGTTCTCCTTGCCTAAGGGTTCTCCTGGAAAAGGAAGGAAAATAGACAAAGATGAGGAAACAGGGAAACACAGAAATAAGTTATTAAGAAAATGCAGTCAAACAGCTTTTCTTCTTTTTAGGAGGGAAAAGGTTTATGAGGAAAGCAAAATTAGGAAATCTGGAAGCTGCACTGACAGTCTGCTTTACTGAATAATGTAAAATTTCCGAAATGGTGAGGTCATTGGGAATCTAAAGTATTTTTATTTTTATTTCTATTTCTATTTTTTTTTTGCACTTATTTCATCATAACCCAATAGTGTCATATTTCCTGCTTTCCTCTTGTAAACTGCATATGGCTTTTTGTTTGGCCAGTTCCCTGACTTTTTTTAACTAATCTCTAGCTTCCCAGGGAGCAGGTACTTCCATTTCCAGCCTTGGCCGTGGCGTTCACTGCCAAGCAGGACAGCCAAGCTAAAACACTGTCTTCTGTGAAGCTCTCACCATATGATTTGATAGAGTATCTCTGCATGTAGGCCATCAACCTCAAGTTTGGAAGGGATAATGAAAAGATATCTGGAATTTGAAGAACATCTGAGTGTACGACAGAAGTTTTCCCAAATCTGGAAAGTGTGCTTCAGATTCACTTTGTTGAAGGAACTGACTTCTTGCAGGTTTCTGTTTGCCCCATATTAGGAAGGGAGTACCAGCTATCTCATGAGAAAGAAGAATGATGAATGGGATAGAAAACCACTGCTGTCTGACATGTATTAAAAATAAAAGTTGTGGATTTTTAACATCCATAAATTGATGCACACATAGATGTACAATTAAAAATGCACTGGCATATCCATCAGGTTCCAAAGACTGCTTTAGTTTTCTTTATCCACATTTTGTAAGTCTCAGAAGCTACTTGAGAGCAAGGTATTTCTCAAAATAAGTAAGGCTTATTGAATTTGAATATAGCCTTAAAGAAACACCCCCATAGATGCTCTTTATAATGTAATTTTTAAAATAAAAGAATATGTTCCTTTGCACTGGAACCAGCTGGCTTCACCAAATAGTGTATAATTTTAAATGATAAAGCCCTTTTACTAGCTCTTATATTTAGGGGTGTAATTTGAATACCCAGGAAATCAATATCTGCTTTGCTACATGATTACAACCAAATAATTGAAATATCAGAAGGGCAGTGAGCCATAGAGCCTTTGTACTGAGCAAATAAGACATTCTAATGACAATGCTTTCAGTACAAGTGCAGCTCTTAATGTAATTGTGTGCGACTTCTGAAAGTACTGTTTTTAGCACTCTGCAAAGAATATAGGTGTGTAAAAATGAGCACCTGAAAACAGCAGTGGCAGTTTCGTGTCATCAGTTTTTAAACAGAACTCCCCATTGCTCCCTACAGTACTGCTGCAGACAAGCCACAGAAACGCCACTCAGGGAGGAATATTATGCAAATCCAAGCCAAAGTGACAAGATTGATTTTGGACAAGTCTGAAGGCTGGAAACAAGCTGCTACTTCTTGCAAGCTAGGAACAGTGCTTTATGAACCTTGGTTCCTCTGAAAAAAAAAAAAAAAAAGAAAGGATCTGTATAAGGGAAATGCTTAATTCATGTTTTCACTTGTAAAGAAAAAAGGATTCTCCCTTATGATATAAAATCAGGAGAATCTGTAGGTGAAGAACAAGTCAAGGTTAATATAAATTATGTATCTGCTACTTAGTTGCAAGGCAGAGCAAAGGAAGAAAGCAGGCTTTCTTATCAAAGAATGACTGCAACATTATTTCAAAGGTATTCACTGTGATTGTAGGATAATAGTTTTAAAACTGGAGTAAGCATGAAGGTTGAGCAGCTTACTTAATGAAGCTCTAGCCTTTCATCCCTAGCAGTATAATTTAAATCCATCTTTCAGTCCTAAGTAAAATGAGTGGCCTCATCTTTGTCCCTCATGGACAGCAATACTCATTATATACTACTGCATGTAGTTTGACTCAATTTAGTACAACCAACAGCCGTTTTGTCAGTAGAACACCAAGCTTCAGCTACCGCGAAGGTTGAAATCTCTCTTTTTTCCCAGTAGAGCAACTTTCATAAGCACGCGTTTGGTTTTACTGAGGAGTCTGTAATAATCCCCACTTTTTCCCACTGCAACTCTCATAGCCGGTGTGATCCCTTGTCTCCAACTCCTGTATCAATCCCACTAAGATCCAGATTTTAACAGTGAAATTTGTGTTACATCTTTTGTTTTCTTTATTTTTTCTTTAAGCTTCCGCAGGATTTCACTTTTAGATCTGAAACTTTAGTCATCTTGTGCACATCAGTATCTGCTTGAGTGGACACCTAAAGTAAGGTGATGTTGGCTTAATATGAAATTTTGCAGAAGGTCTTGCAGCTGTTTTTCAGTTACCTAATCTGGAAAATTGCTTGCTTCTGTTATTAATTTCGATATATAAGACATCTTTGTGTATCCATAACTTACAGGGATGAATCTGAGACTACTTGTACATCTCAATCTAATAACATATTTTCAATACGCTATGACTTACTATGACTTGACATAATACATAGTTACATTACATTTTGTGTGTGGCTTTCCAAAGAAAGTGCCCCCACAAACACTGATGTTTAGAGCCCCCATAATCAAATCTATCAGATTTGAAAGATTTGCACTGTGAAATCATCTAGTGATCTAGTGAATGATAGTGAGTATAGTCAAAGTGCCAATTGTCAGAATATGTCTGGGAGCTACATTTGCTTACATCAGTTGTTTTTCTCAATATTTCACCTGCCATGTAACAAACTTAGTTGTTTTTCTTTAAGAAACACAAATTGATTATCATTGCATGTAGTGAACATAGACCTTCAGTTTCCATCAGGAGCTTTCTACCGTTTACATTTCTGCATAAGTATAAAGTCCAAATTTCAGTCACATTCAGCCCCACTGATTTGGATCAGGATAGGTAATATACATAGTCTTGCATTGAGAACCTCAGTTCTTTAATTTCTACACATGTGTACTTACTTGTAAAGATGAATTCCTACTGTCCTAACTCCCATGATTTAATGGGAATTTTTTTATTTAGTGATTGCATGAACAGTTCTTTCTGTGTATTGTGCAATCTCTACCTTCTTTTTAGCTTGCTGAGCTCTATCAGATGCTTTTGTTCCCTTCTGAGTAGTGAAAGCTGAGGTCTTATGTATGTTTGTGAAGCCTGTACTAGGAACAGAAGCCCCAGTGAATCCAGTCCTACCTCAGCAAAAGCAAGAGCAACTACAAAAGCACTGAGATTGACTCTTTGATTAGTAACAAATTTGTTTTAAATATATTTTTTTAATAAAAAAAATATTTATAATAATGAATTCATAGGTTAGCCAAATCTGACTAAGTTTAATAAGGATTGTACTGGTCAATGACAACAGACATCTTTTTTGATTTGAAGGTGCTACCTAAAGGCAATTGGAACTAGATGATTTTCCAACTCTAACCATTCTACGAGTCTCTGATTCTCTGAAAACAAGAGACTTCTTTTATTTAATGCTCAAATACTATAGAGCACAGT
Source organism: Ibidorhyncha struthersii (assembly GCA_013398815.1). NCBI lineage: Eukaryota > Metazoa > Chordata > Aves > Charadriiformes > Charadriidae > Ibidorhyncha > Ibidorhyncha struthersii. The sequence continues at coordinate 263,506 of VZSZ01004471.1, read as the reverse complement.
TTTGTGACTTATAATTAAACAAATTCACTAGTGTAAGTCATTATATTGCAAAAGGAAAAAATTATTCTCCTTCTCTCTCCAAATTATAAACTATCCACTTCTGTTTACTTGTAAACTGTACGTTTATTGTTAGCCAATAAGGTTTTAGGCCTTTTTTTCATCTAACTTCAATCCACTTTACTTGTAGCTATTTTCAAGCAGACAATGAATTCAGAAAGGGGTGAAAAAAGCTGAAACATTATCCATTCTTAACAACATGATAGCCCAAATCATTGTTGTAGTGCATCAAGATACATTATTTTTAAAAAATAATGACTTAAAAAGCATGTTGTGTGGGGGAGTGATGGCTTCCTGCACTCAGCCCTATTCTGACAATACAGAAATAATGTTTACAATTACCTGGAAGCCGATTACTTCTCTGAAAAAGAGGCACGTGCATTTAGACTAATCTTTTCATTCACTTCTGTCCACAAAACCTTTCCTTTACAAAAATAATACAGAACCCCATTACTCAACAGTACTTGAATAATAGTAAAGTGTGAGCTGTTTTTTCTGGGGGTGGGGGAGAGGGATCTAAGGAAAAAAGAGCGAACCCAAGAACTGGATTATGACTTGACATGGTACTTAAATTCACCCTTCTAATAAGCCTAAAATACCACATCAAGGAGAATTTCAAAGACTTCCTTTTCACAAAGTCTGTACAGAAGTTTCTTTTTCTCAGTCTCAGAAGCTTTCAAGGGCAGAAAGGCCAAGACATGAACACTGTCTTGTCTGCAGAATTCTCATCAAACATAGTATTTCAGAACAGAGTTTACTATTCCATGTTTTATGAGAGAGATTCACAGTTACTGGTTTAGATTTCATTTAATTATTAAAGAATTTATTAAATCTTGAGTATTTATTATGAAATCCTTTTGACAGAAGGAAAACCCATTTAAATTCACTGACTGTTTAATATTTGGGTACTGTGAAAAATGACTATATTTCATTGTTTATTACTATGCAATCATGATTTTTAAAACAGACACACTGCTTGGTTAACCTTAAGGAAGAGGTTGACACCAGTTGTTACCCTCAGGCTTGGAGTGTACTGATCGGTAAAGATATTACCAAAGAAAAATCTATGATACTATTAAATTAAAACTGACATCTACCTCACCATCATCATGAAAGTAAAACAGAAAAGGCCACAGAAGCAAATATCTCATTATCAAGTGTGACAAAGATTTAATTAGGGCAATTTTTCAAGAATGTTTGCTTACTGGGCTGTGGCTTTTATACGTCCCTGATTCTTCAAATATTTAAAGTCAATGTTGTTCACTTCCTACTGACAAAGCATCTCTACAATAAATGAGCAATAAATTCAGCAATGTCCTCATACAGCTTTTTTCCTTTTTCCCCCTCACGCTAAAGGGTAAGGGTTGGTTGCCCAAACTCATTGGAGCAGAACCCGTTCTTCGTTTGGCTCAAGGAGGAACCATTGCAGGAATGGAGTTCAGAGCTGTAATTCAACAACATTTTAATGCTAAACTTCATTGAAAACAGGAGGCAGGTCTTGGAATTCTGGACATTTATTCCTTTTTAGATGCAGTTCTTGCATCTGTTGAATTAAAAAAAAACTTCTTTTTTTTGAGGGTGCTTATGGAATTGTAACACTGGCTATTACTTCAGTAAAGGAAGTATGATAAAACTTCATTGATTAAGTCCTCCTCCACTGAGCTGGGAGGGTGTGTGGAGACATGTATTCTAGCAATATACATCATGTCCATATATTGTAAAAACAGTGTGTTTATAATCGGTTGTGTTTATTAAAATAATTGTTAGGCTTGGGGGGGTTGAGGGTTAACTACTCTGTTGATATAAGAATGCCAATTTTATCAGATAGTTTTAACTATAAAGGTTGCATACTTTTACAAACACAGTTATAAGATTTAAAATTATAACTATTAAATATAACAGCTATAAGTATATAGTTATAATTTTGTATTTATTGCTTATGCCCAGGCTTCTCTACTTAGGAAAAAAGTGGCGGGGAGAGAGGGAGAGAGAACTTTTGAGATAAAGTTTGTTTTTCTGGCTGTGGATGTTAAAACAAAAATCAAAGAATAATACTTTAGATAAATGAAAACAATTCAATTTGGTGATTTTGAAAGTTGCTTGGATTTTAACATTTGAAACCATGGTCTCACTCAAGCATAATAAAATACCTAAATTATTAAAAAAAAATAATCAGAAGTTCAACATTTCAGAGTTTTTTAGACCCAAAGGGAGTAAGATCAGATGTATCAGTCAGAAGTCCCATGACTGAATAGGTTTTGCAAAAACTCTTGAAACTTCTTTAGAAGAACATTTAGAAGAATTTTTTATCAACATGACATGAAAACATGGACAGGTATCTGCAATCAAGAATCCCTACAGCCAACTCACATTCAGGAATGGGCATGTAAAACAGAAAACTGTCTTTGCTCGATAAAATGTCAAGGACATGAAAAATTTCAATGTCATCTTGTTTTTCAGAATATAGAAAAAAGAATAATTTCTTTTTACTTTTATTTGAATAAAACCTCTGATACCAGTAACAAAATACATACATTTTTAGTAAAAGTTTGCTTCTTATGTGTTTTAAATATTTATGTCTAAAATTTTTACTGTAATATTCTTAAGGAAGCTAAATATTCCTGTACTTGAATGTTACATTTTGTTCCTTATGTGGAATTTAATTTAATCTGAACCCAGCATTCAGAACAACTTTTATTTAAAATAAGATTTTCAGCCACGTATGTGGAAAACCATTAGTTCTGCTGGAATTCTTTTTAGATATTTTTGGACGCAAGTAGCTGTAAAAGTGAAAAGATTTATTTTTATTTAAATGTAAAAATAGAATATCTTATATGTTCCCTTCCCTTCCCTTCCCTTCCCTTCCCTTCCCTTCCCTTCCCTTCCCTGTCTTTTTTTCTTTTCTTTTCTTTTTTCTTTTCTTTTTTTCCCTCCAAATTATAGTTCTGCATAAGTGCTTGACAGAGCTTTTACTTTAATATGTAAAATTACTGTTTTTTAATAAAATCTCATCACTAGTGTTTCATTTAATAGTATTAGATTTACAACCCTTCCTCTACAAGAAAACAAAAAGCAATTTTTCTTTCTTTATTTTCCTAAATTACCTGTGTGTTGCTTGTATGTTTACTGTAATTCTGATGTATAAATCTTTTCTTGGTCATTTTCATCAAATAATATCCCCAGACATACTGCGATCAGCCTTTATGGCAAATCTCAGACCCATATGCTTTGTTTTGTTTGGTTCAGAGTCACTTAATATCAAAGCGTACCTTCAACTGTCTGTGAAGTGCAGAGTGAATACTTCCATAAGTCACAGATAATTTTGTTTTTACCATGCATTAACTGTTAAAATAGATTGTCAGCTAAGTTGGTGCATCTTCAGGTGCTACTTCAGTGACCATAGAGTTAAAAACGTCACAAGAAAAGGTGATAAGCAAATGCATTATTTAATACCAATCCTCAATCTGAGACTTTCGATTGAAAAGGTTACATATGCAGAAGGTCTGTCTAAAGACCCCAGGTGGACTGGCTAAAGGAATCCTACTTGAATGGTCCCTGGGGAGCCCTGGGGATTAAATCCTCTCTTTCTCTTGGATAAAGTCTGGCAAAGGAGCTGAATCCAGTGGAGAATGTCAAACCTGTTGGAGGTTACTTTGTGTTGCAAAGCAGCTGCATAAAAGGAGAGTAAATTCTCAGCTCTGCACAAGTCACCTATCTTAGTTTCAGGAATATAAGCTCATGTGGCCAAAGGCTAATGACAAAGTTAAGACATTTCCCAGATAAAAAGCAAAGGACATAGACCATATGCCAATAAAACCGAAAAAAAAAGTGAAAAAATCTGAGAGACTTAGAGGGAGGCTTTTAGATCTGTTTCTATAAAGTCTATATAGTCTTCTTTTAGGGACTTGCATCAAAAGAATTAAGTGAAGTATTGTTTTATCTCCATCGGTAGATGTAGGAGAAATGCACACACCATTATTATTTGTTTTTTACACAGGCAATTAAAAATGTTTGTCTTGTTTTTCAGTGTAATTTGACAGGCTACAGTGCCTGGGAATCTGATACAAATCAGAAAATTGTCAATAATAACAGCAACGTTGAGTCTCATAGTTGTGTCTTATGATAAAAATCAGACTCCATATAGGAGAAAGAGCTGTCAAGGCAATTCTCCTCTCTAGCCATGGAATAAATATATAAATAAGATAAAAGCATCGTAAAAAAATAAATTCAGTCCAACAACCATGCAATTGATTATTAAAGTACTACAGCGAATGTAGAATTTGGAAAATTGAAAAGCTAACTGACTCCTGTAAACTGCCATATAAATGACTTTAAATCACATGGCTATCTTCAAGATTAGTAGAAGATACTTCTTCATGGCCAGTTAAAATAATTTATACATGTGTATGTGTGTATATAAATATATATATAATATTTCTAAAGTGAATATGAAAAGGAGCTGTGGCTCAAATTTCATGTCTACATTTTTTTCTCAGGTTCCTGAGATGTAAGTCTGAACTACATGTGAGCAAATCATGACATGTTTCCTTTATAATTATGGGAAAAAAATCAGATATTTCTGAAGTATGGTTTAGTATGAAGTATGGTGAAGTATGGTATATTTTATCTCATGAGAATAGTTGTTAGATGAATTGTGCCTTAAGTGTACCTGTTTCATTGCACTGTTTGTAGGAGTAAATAACTTACATGAAGACACTAAAAGGAGGAAAATTAAGCTCCTTTACAATAAGTATGTAACAGTTAAAAACAGTTAAACAGTTGGAGTTGGGATACCACGTTCACATTTATGATGGAAAGATTTGAAAATCGGTTGATTTCCAGTTGATATAAGTTTTGGTTTGTGGTAAAAGAAATAAAATACCCAGAACACATTGCACAGATATTTTCCAGATGACAGCAAAGCTGAAGTTCCTAACTATGAATACACTATGGGGCAAAAGTATCTCAGAATGATTGGACTATTCATTCATAATAGCCAGGGAGGAAAAGGATCTTTTCCCGAGGCAATGGTCATGGTAATTTGCAGTGTTCATGAGAACATGACAATGACAGTGACCACAGTACAGTGTAACAGCATTCGGTTTGTATGATCATAAGAAATAAATCACCATGGAAGAAAATGCTTCCAAAGATGTTCCAAGAGCTTGTCCAATACAAGACAGAGGCTCTACTTCCAATGTACCAATGGCTCCAAGAGGAAAAAAGCAAAATTAAGCCAAGAGTAGTAACAAACTTATTTCCTTCTGTGTCAGACATGAGATTTTATTAGTGTATATACAGAGCAAAGAAAGAAACAGAATTGGATCATAAACCCTTTGGTTCAGTTCTCACAAAACCTCTTGCAGAGCCCCATGTCAGATGATAGTGTTTGCTACTTTATGCAGAAAAGTCACAGACATTGCTGAGAAGATAAATGTGCGATATTGTAATCAAGAGCTGCAGAATCAGTCACTGAAATTAACAAACACTATCTAGCATGTGGCTGCATGTTCAGTTATGCTCTGGGCTAGGAAAGTGTATCATCTAGCCAAGTGAATTACTTTTTCCTGTTCTTTCCCCGGGCTGGACTGACTATCAATGACTACATCAAGAGACCAGGGCACTGGTATAGAAGGGCCAAAAGGAGGCATTACCTGGGTCTCATCTGTGCATTCCAGGAGGCGTGCTAATAGGTTAGGCCCGTACCTTGAAACACAAATGTGTAGAAGTAATAGTACCACTTGAGTACTAGGGGATAAATCAGGGAAATCTATCTCCAAACCCAAGAAATGTTCTGAAGTGAAGGATACTAAATTCAATAAAGGCAAGTGTGAAGTACTACCCTTACTTGCTAATACATACATAAACCAGGGAATATTTGGGCAGGCCAAAGGATTACAGATCACCTGGGGTCAAAGTACAACATAAACTGCATAGAAATCAACAACATGATGCCGTATAAGAAAAGGTAAATGCCATTCTGAAATGGATTAAGACTGCACTTCATATTTAGCCAGATCCTGCTCTGACCTGGCAATAGTCTAACCTTGGGCTACATCCTCATCACATCCAGCTTTAGGGGATGTTACTATAGAGGGGATGTAGCTCATCCAGATGATCTCGAATGCCCTTCTACATGCAATGTAGACCACGGGCAATTTTGAAAACTGCCAGTGGAGGCAAAGGATTGTTCTTTGCTGATTGATTGAAGTGGTGCTCAACCTTGAGGTGTGTATACCATGAAGTTGTACATGTTATCAGGTGGATGTTTGGTGCAGGAACATGCACAGAGTCATGCACCCATCTCAGCTGAGCAGTGACAGCCACCCCCAGAGGGCAGCCCCCTGTTGTATGTTCAACAGGGGAGATAATTATATAAATTATTCTGATCAGTTTAACACTGATGAGGCCTCAGAAGGATTATTCAGCCGAGCTCTACACACCAAAGTTTAAGTTGTAGGAATACTGAAACAAAACTGAAGAGCAAAATAATGATGGGGGATTTAGGAAGAATAACCTGTGAAGAAAGGCTGAAAGCACTGCTTTGTTTAGTCTAAAATAGAAGACTAAGGGGAGATATTAAAAAAGTCTTCAAATATGTAAAAGATTATGAGAAAGACAATTCATGTTCTCCACTTTACCCGAGGACAGAACAAATCATAATTGACTTAATTTGCAGAAAAGGGGATTTAAATTAGTTATTATGAAAAAAAAAATCTTTAACTGTATGGATAGTTAAGTGCTGGAACAAGTAACCCAGGGTGGTAGCAGAATTTCTGTTGTCAGATCTTTTTTATGAACATATTCCAGAAACATCTGTCTGCTACTCCTATTTTTGTGAATAAGAATGATTGCTGCATTCCTCAAAATTAGATTATTTTCTTTCTTGAAAATCTATACCTACATGCATGGCTTGAGATATTATTTTAACTGTGTTTTTTTTCCAAGTGGAAGGGAAATGAAATATTATAAAAATTTAATACTAAAATCAGAAAGCTCATGGGAGTATTGAGACTAAACCTATAACAGGGATTTTGGACAGCACATGCTGGGCTTGCGGAGTTTCATTTGCTCTTTAAAGGGTTCTTGGCCTCTACTTGTAAGAGCATTTTTTTTAAAAAGAAAATGACACTTCTATATCTGGAGTTGCATGACTTTGGTTATACTAAAGATGAACTTCAGTGCTATTTTTTGTAGTTTGTCAAGTGAATCTGTAAGATTTTTCTTTCTCAGTGATACTATCGAGTGTAATTATTTCCTGTTGTATTTTGTTTGTTTGTCTTTTAGTTGAGAAACATTCAATTTTTGTTACATTACTCCCTAAAATATTTATTAATAATGAGTCAGAAATGCCAGTCAGTCCCCAGAAATCTTTAAGGAGAGCTACTGATAAAAGTGAATTTGAAAAGCACAGCTTACATGCATGATAATTTACTGGAGAGAAAAATGTTGTGTTTTGTATCAATTAGGCTTATCAGTCCAGACGTGGTATGCAAGATAAATACACCTTTGTGCTATCTTGGCACAAAGCAATAATTCATTGATTGTGTTAATTATTGGTATGCTGCGCAACATCTCTTTTGGTCAGATAACCAGCTACGCTATGCAAAATCTCCTCAAGTATTCCAGGTCAGGTAATAGGTTGAAACTACTCTTATTGTGATAATATTTCATAGCTGTAAAACTGGTGAAAGCTTTGTGGGAAAAGTTGGAAAGCTTATATGCAGCCTTTTAGGGAAGGTAGTGCAGCTCCTCGCAGAGCTGGAGCTCGTCCTTGGCTTCTGGGTGATGAAACTGCTTGACTGAGGGCAGAACAGAGAAGTGGCTTTGGAAAAGGGGAGCATCCAGTGCAGTGGAGCAGCTTCATATGCCCCAAAAATATAATCTGTGGGAGAACACAGGTAAAAGATGCAAAATGTCCAAGCCCACTTTGTCTTTTCTGGATTCTGTGAAACAGAATGGGAAGAAACAGATTGTCCCATTCTCTGCCCTGTATTCTGGACAGTACAGCATCATAGATACCTTTGAGGGACCTCTGTTAAAAATACCAGTGGTTTTCATGAAGAAATGCGGTATTTTCAGCCTTTTTTGTAGTTGTTAAAAAAATGTTACACTGTTTGAAAAAGTTTCTTTATACAATGTCTTCTGTTCACTATTTTGCATTTTTCTTTTCCCTTTTTCTTTCTTTCCCTCTTTTCTTTACTGTTTGGTGTCTGAGCGCCTTGCTTTGTTGTTTCATTCCCCACTGTCTGAAGTGAACTGTGTCAGTGATCAGGTACTGCAATATAATATATATTCATCTCATTCTTATGGAGATCACTAAATTCAGTGCAACAGCATTAACGAAAAACATATACGTAAATGCTGTGTATACAGCAAACACTCCTATATATGACACATTCTGCATGAGTATCTCAGATTCTTTCAGTGTAGAAAGCTACAAAAACAATAGCAATTGCACTGAGTAAAGAGAAAAAGAGAGAAAAAAGAAACAAAGACAATAAGAAGAAAAAATCTTTGAAAAACAAGGTAGTTTAAGGGACAGATTTAACAAGTCTGATTCTCTTGTCTGTTGATGAATCTCATCTCTTGATGAATGTTGTCCATTGAATGTTGTCCACTGAACATTATTTATCTTGGTTGAAGAAAATCTTAGACTTTTTTTCCACAAAAAGTTCTATTTCAAGTAGCTTGGAAGTTCTCATTTTCTCTCTAGACTAACTGGCTTAGTACAAATCTTGTCTTGTGAACTGACTTACAACTTATGACAGTGTTTCTGTTGTGTAAGTGCTGATTGCACATGAAAATTCCTTTTCTGATATACGTTCTGATATACAATTTTTTTTTCAGGAAGCTATTTTGCTAAATTGGGCTGTACAATAAGTTGTCCAGAAAAGGCCTTCTTAAGCGAATGAAATTTGTTTTGATCTTATCCAGCAAACTTAAAAATAACTAGAGTTATATGAATCCAGGAGAGTATGACATTTTAAATTATCACAAAAGAAGGTAAAGGATTTATCTTTTCTCATAAATTTGATACCCTGTAAGTAGGGAAAAATGTGTACTTTACTTAATGTAATAAACGTCAAACTTTTTTGAAGATGAAGGTAGGCATAATGGTTGCTATTTTCAAAAAAGGAGTCTAAAAATTGACTACCAATCTCAAAACCTAAACAAGGAACTGGGTAAAAACTTGTTCTTTACAAATTTTCAAAACTCTTATTGGTGTGATACTCATTTGTCCCAGCAATTTCTCTGTGGTTGGTAAAGGCACTAATAGATCCACTGAAGTGTACTAGAGAGACCTGAGGCTCAATCCGGTTGACACTAAAAGAGTACTTTTAGGACTTTGACTTTGAAGGATTCAGAATGAATCCAAGTTAAAAAATACATTCTTCTGCCTTTTCAAATAATTCAAAATTGGGCATTCAAATTAAATTAAGATTATTAATTTTAAATGTCTTTAAAAACAATTTTTATTACTTTCTAACTATTTTTTTCCCTGGAAACATCATTGCCCTTGATCCAGAGGGGTTTTATGAGTGTAAGTTTGTGTTTGTAGATTTGTGGCTGCTGTGGAGTACCTAAAAAAGCTGGACTGTATTATCATCTCAGAAAGTGATATATAAAACAATGTCTTCATACAGCAGCTTCCCACATGTAGTTCCCATTGACACCTGTGAAATAAATATGGTTCATATAACCCATTGGAGCAAAATGAGAACGCACTGCATCACAACACCTGATAATTAGGGCAAATCAACCCCATGTACTCTTCTTCAACAGAAGAGGCTGGATAAGAAGAAAACAAAACTTAACTACGAGAAGTTGGTGGCTTATTTTTACACCAGTCTTCTACAGATGGTCATTTATTAAAAAAAAATACCAAGAAAGCTATTGCTGTTACAGTGTATCTGTATTTAGCCTGGTGTCTCTTATATACAGAAGTGTCATAGAAAAAATTAATCTCTAACAAGGGTACTTGCCAAATGTTCAGATTAAATCTGAAGCTTTAATGAAGGTTTATCAGTTTGAAAGTGCTGTGCTTGTGTGGTCTTGTAATGGTAATTATGTTTCTCTCCCAATTCAGACAACGGAAAAGAAAAAGAAAACCAAATATTTCCCAGGGGAAAAAAAATCAGATTCCCACAGAAAGGAATCATCACCTGCATTAGAACTATCTACAGCATGCACAAAATACTGATGCTGATAATCTGCCCTAAATTTTCAGCCTGAATTTTTAAGCTTTCCTCAGAGATCCAAGAAATACCTTAGTGGAACCAAGTCCTGTTAGACGGGGCTGAGAAAAAGATGTGCTGGAAAAGCTACTTATCTCACCAAATATATCACTTGAGGGGGAAAAAAATGTACCTCAGCTTTTGGCATTTTCTGGCATACAAGAACCTGTGCCTTCCTGTCAAGATAATGTGCAAACACACACCATTCCCTGTGTTTCTTCTGTGCCCTCGTCCCACTGGAAGAAAACCCAGCACATGAGCAGAACCAAGTAGATGAACACAGATGGAGCCACAATTACTTCCAACAGATCCCTTAGTTTGAATTACTGGTCTAATAAATATGTCTACATTTTTTATTTTTATTTCAACAGCCATCCATTTTCCAATTTTTTTCCTTGACTCTTTTTTCTTCCTTAGTTCCCAACATCAGTGAAATCCCGAGTTGATATCTAAAGCTATTACCTGTAAGGCTGAAGAAGAAATCTGCCATTAAATGTTAAACTATGCGAGAGCATAGTAGAACAGGTGTAATGGAGCAGGGATAGGTGGCCATGTGTCAAAGGCATTTTGCTAGGACTTGAGATAGATGACAATGACAAAAGTTGCCTTTAGGCAACAGGGTTGTAAGTAGTACAATATTGAGTTGGAAAGTATTGGGTTATTTTAGCCAAAGAGTCAAAGCTCACTAGAGACATCACTTCCTCTACTGATAGAGGACTGGAGTCTTGGGTGACTAAGAATTTCCATCCATCCAGAAGGGAATGGTAGAAGAAAAGGATGGACAGCAAAAACATCAATGCAATGAGAAATTAAGTCAGAAGACAGAAGCAGTTAATGTAAGAGAGGTCAAAGAAGAAGAATACCCAGGAGAAATGCTAACAGTAAATAATAAAGAGCCTGCTCTGGACCAACTCTGATAGCAGGTTTCAGTGCGGAAAATCAATGGACCAGAGTCTACTACTGGTACAGAAACTGCTGGTAGAAGAAGCATAAAAGGGAAAATTATCAGAAGCTTAATTTTGCCAAAGAGATGATACCAAGGAGAGGAGAATTCTGGTCTCTTCGCTCTGCTATAAGGAATGAAATCACAAAAAAAAACAGACCAAAGGGCCTCCAACGGAAAATGCAGAAGCTTATGGAGTCACTTCTGAGACAGGAAAAACTTCCTATGGGAAGGCAAGTTAAAAGTTAGGGTGGGAGCCATTCTTGAAGTTGACTCTAAGTATTATCAATGTATCCCAAGAGAAGAGATACTAAGTGAGACAGAGGATGGGTAAGTGGAAAGCAGCATTAATTAAAATATAATAAGGCAAGTAATGACAGCTTGCAGTGTACTGCAAATTTTTGTTCCCAGGTAAACCCATGAGACACAATTTGTTCTTGTAATCAGACATTCAACAGCAGGAACAACACACAAAGTTAATAATGGACTCAATTCTATTTAGTCTATAATGGGAAACAATAATTATGATAAGCATCCTTGGTGTTCACTTTTTTTCTCACCCTGTCCATTTATGCACTTATATGCAAAGCTAGGTGTCACGGAGACCTGCTTGCTGCCTTAGTTCAGCCCATTCCTGCCTGGCATTTTATCAAACTGCTAAGTTTATAAAGCAAAGATATTTGCCTGCACCTCAGGGAGGGTAAAATTCCTCTGACACACACAGTTCTCATCCTAAAATATGTAATTTATTATAGACTAATAAAACATTGATTTTACAAATGGGACTGATTATTTAAGTATGCAACACATTTTAAAATTCCTCTTAGGAAGAAAAGATATCACAAGAATATGTTCTGCTGTAACTCACTGTTTTCAAAAACTAGTCATATAGTCCAAGAATGAACAAATTAACAAATTTATAAAAATCAAACTCTCTTCACAAACAACTGGGAAACAGAAAAAAAAAATGAAAGATTCATCAAATAGATTGTTTGCAATGAAGAGTTGAAGCCAGCTCTATTCACAGAAGATGATAATCTGTTCATTAAAGCCTACTTTATTTCTTATTATTTTATCAAAATTCAGAATATAATGCTGAAAAGGCAGTTTGGCACTTCCGATATTTGAATAACAGTTTTATTACATTTTAATGTGTTGAAACAATTAGAAAACCACAATGTGACAGAAGTGACAAAAAGGAGAGAATTAGCAGAAGATATGAATCACCTCACATCTCACATAAAAATCTGCGGACTTAGCTCATCTCTGTGTTCCCAAGAACTGAATTTAACCAAGGTAGAATAATTTCTGTGGTTCATATATTTTTTTCCTAAACCTTGCCACATTACTTCCAGATTCAAGCTCTTTCTCTTCTGAAATTTTATTCTTAATATTCTAATTGTGACTGTGAGTTTTAATTCTAAAAATACCTCTCTTAAAGAGATAAAGTCCTTTGAAGGAAATTACTCAACATGTTACTTTCCAGTCAGACATATTACCTCTCCTGGCAATTGACAGCTTTGCATTATACTGCATTAGAATGCTATATTATTCCCCCAAACAGTGTTAAATAAACTCCATGATATGCTCTTGATTCTAATTTATTTTGTAAAAAGTGACAGCTGCATGGATATCATATTTAGTACCATATTATTGCCAGAGACTTTCCAGATCATCAACTCTGCTCCCTTGATACCGCAGGCCAGCACACCATGACTGCTGTAGCTCTCCCATATCGTGCTTAAGCCTTGCCCATTGCTCCCGTTGGAAGGTCCAGATCTTATTTCTCTGATGGCAAAGATTTTGATGAGCCATCAGCAATGGGTGTTCAGTTGTCTGAAGTTAAGAGACAGCTGGACTGATCACCTGTGCTCCTACTCCGGTTGGAGGTGAGAGGAAGGCACATCCTGGTGGGATACGCTTTCCTCTGGCTTGCTCTGTTGAATTCAGTGGAAGACAAGGGAAACTGGAAGTCTTACTGTGATGTAACTTAAGTTAATGCAGATAAACTGCATTACTGAAGACCAGATATTTGCCAAGTGGACTTCTTATCCAGTTCTATATGCTCTATGATTTCTACAGATATATCATCATAAGAGCCAATGAAAAAATCTGCATATTTGAGGGGAAGAAGGTAACTGTGAATTTTATTTTACACAAACATGTGGGTTCAAGTTTGGGGAGCCTGAATAGTACTATGTGCCTTGTTTGGGCACTTGATATTTCCCACCCTCCATATATTTGATATTTCAAGTATCATTTTTCCTAAGGTTTCACCATGTAAATGCAGAAATATCACAGTTAAACAATTCTTAATGGTTTTGTGAGAATGCATATTTTAAATTGATAATGGAAACATAGCTGTTAATAAAAGAATACGAGTGCATTTAATGTATTTTTAAATGTTTATTACCTAAATAAATGTATGTTCTGTTGCAAATTCTGTTAGATATTCTGTTTCATCCAGTCCATGGTATTTCCAAAAAATACCACCCAGAAACCAACTTAAGTGATAGCTTTATAAAATAGCTACAGGTCTGAGTCCTCTGGTGATTATTATAGGCTATTTTAAAATAAATAATATAGATGATTATGCAGTGATAGGTCAAGTCTCTACCTTTTGGGTATGTTCCCAACATATATGACGTATAGGTCCAGACTCATTATCAAATTGTCTGACAAGCCTTGCTCTAAAACACACAAAACTTTCTATAACCAATTAACTCTCAAGAAATTTTATGAAAATGGTGTCAAAATTCAGAGATTGAGTGTGTAGTAATATAAGTTAGAAAGCAAGAGGCAGACGTAGTTTGGAAAATACAGATGTGTCTGAATGAACCCACAGCATTGCACAAGAAGTCTGGTAGTCACAGATTTGTCTGTTTTTTTTTAATGCTGTTTTGTTATTGTTTGTGACCCAGTACTTGCACACATTTTGACCATGCAGTGGCTATTATTCACTCTCCAGTTTTACCTTTTCAGAAAAGGTTTGAACACACCTTCAAAGAAACTAATGCCATCAGAGATATTTATGATAGAACTGGGAACTACATTAGGGCTAAAGAGGGGAAAACACATATGTAAAGCAAAATGAGGGCTGCATGAAAGCTGTTATACTCAAAGTGACTGTGAATCTGAAGATTGTAAGTACTACTAGTAGCATCTTTCAGACAACACCTGTTTTGCACATCAGTTATTCTGTGTATAGGGGCTGTTTGTGCAAGACTGGCTGAAGTTAAAAAGCAAAGAGATAATAAAGATCTCTAAAGTCCGTATTGTAGACTCTAACTCTAGTTTGGCATTTTCATGAAGAAAATTAGCATTCAACAGACGAAAGATAAAGTAAGTTATGATGTGGGCAGTGTAATGTTCCTCAGCCTGAAGTTAAAGTACTTCACATCTTTATCTGCTGCTTTTTAGAAGTTTTTACATAGCTAAGCTTTATTCCAGACGTAAGGCTAGGATGCCATTGATAATCAACAGACCAACGTTTTGGACAGAAAGGACAGATGATCTATGGACTTGCACAGTAGAAAATAAAAAGAACAAATAGTACACAGTGGAAAATCATGCCCTGAAAGAGGCATTGCCATACCTTTAGCTGCCTAAAGGTAAGCAGACTGATCAAATTTGTCATCTAGCCTTTCCTCTCTTTTGCAGTGAATGGAAAGATGCACACTTCATCTAGAGCAGGGTGTATTATTTAAAATATAGAGGGACTACAAGCTGATCAACTCAGATTTGATGCCGTAGTTTTCATGTACATACACGAAATTAACGCCTTCACAAGAGTAAATGTCCCATTTCACTTGCACAGTACAGCCAACCAGCCAAATGACGGCTACTGTTTCAAGAGTTCAGAGGGCATATTAAAAATTAAATATCCACTCAGTAGAAAATAAAATCAGGTATAATTTCAGTTAGTTACCTTCAAATACATTGGGATGTCCTCCTAACAAATTCCCGCCTCTTAATGGGGGGGAAATTTGTGACAGATTTGATTGAATATTTGGGTCGGACATTGAAATGCACTTGAACAGAACTTTAAAACTAGGTTCCTATGAATTCGTACCCTAGTAGAAATGGATAGTATTTCTAGTCTGCTGTTACGATGCCTAAAGTAATAGCACAACCTTTTCTTTGCTTTTTAATTTGGCCATTTTAAATATTTGAATAACACATCACACTTTATCAAATCCACAATTAAGCTCAAGTCCAGAAAAAAATCTTTTTCAAAAACATACAGTACTATAAAATGGTTTAATCAGTGGACAGTGGTACCAGTTGTATTATGTATTTGTGCTACAAGATTGCTTTGGAGATGATTCTACCAAGAATAAAAGTTTATATATTCTGCATAAAAGTTTGATAGTGCTCAGGGCCCATTAATCTCCACTATATAAAACGTTGAGCCAAATTCCAATAAAATCAAATGCCTGGATGTTCATTACTTGGAGTCTGGTAACTCACGAATATTTTCCCTAAGGGATTTCACATCATTTTAAATTTTGTGTGCATGTGTGTTATTCTCAGAAATAACTAGTGTAAATCAAGTAGTTTATTCAGTTCTCTTTCATGAAATTTCAGGGAGCAAAGACAGATCAAAGCCTCAAAATCTCTTGCAGAAAACTATTCATGGAGCAATCGCTGGAGAGAAGAGTACAGTGGGTTTGTGGGGGTGCTCGCATGACCACACTTGGGGTGGCCCCGATGGCCCCAGCTGTTAGGGCAGGACTGCGAACGTCTGTGGGGCGTGTGTGCGTGGAGGGCACAGCATCAGAAACGCAAATACAGAGGGACCCAGCCTGAACAGAGGCATAACGGCAGGATGAAGGGTTATCAGGTGGGGGACACCCTGCAGGGGCACCGGCAGCAGCGCCACCCGCCCCCCCCCCCTCCCC